>JAOXYJ010791384.1:0-13627 GCA_028566555.1 Lithophaga nigra | reverse complement strand
GTTCATTGGGAGGTCCGTTACCAAAATTACGTTCTAGGTGCCATTCCGAAATCCAGGATGGCCGCCACCGAGGGACAAATTTTAACATTGGACCCTATGGGAAATACACTTGAAGATTTTCTTGGAAACAACTATGACAGTTGAAGCTAAACATGTCCATAAATGTTCATTGGAAGGTCCTTTACCAAATTGTGTTTGTGGTGCCAATCTGAAATCCAAATTGGCTGCCATCGCGGGACAAAAGTTAACTTTGGACCCTATGGGTAATACACTTGAAGGTATTTAACAAAATTATGTTCGTGGTGCCGTTCCGAAATTGAAGATGGCTGCCACTGTGGGACAAAGTTTAACATTAGGCCCAAGGGAAATAGACTTGAAGATCTTCTTCTTGGAAATGACTATGACAATTGAAATGAAACGTATCTATGAATGTTCGTCAGAAGGTCCTTTACAAATATCATGTTTTTTGATGATGATCGGAATTCCAAGATGGCTGGAACCATGGAACATAGTTTAACATTCGACCCTATGTGAAATTCATTTGAAGATCTTCTTGGAAATGACTATGATAGTAGAAAGTTAACATGTCCATAATGTTCATTGGAAGGTCCTCTACCAAAACCCTGCTTTGATGCTGATCGGAATTCAAAGATGGCTGCCCCATTGAACATATTTTAACACTGGAGCATATGAGAAATACACTTGAATATCTTCTGACTACGACAGTTGAGGCTAAACATGTCCATAATGTTCATTGGAAGGTCCTATTCCAAAAGTGTGTTTTTGATGCTGATTGGAATTCCAGGGTGGCCCTCACAGTTGAAAAATATTAAACATTGGCGGATATGGGAAATACACTTGAAGATCTTCTTGGAAATGACTTGGATTTGGTCAGTTTAGATCCAGGTGAGCGATACAGGTTCAGGTGAGCCTCTAATTTCTTTACAAAAAACCTTTTCCCGCACGCAAGTTCGTGTTTTTTTTTTTATCATATTACAGTCGTAGGTTCGGATATCTTCATAAACATATAGCAAACTTTAAATGCTCTGGCAATGAACCATATTACCATTTTCAGGCAGTTGTTCTTTTCAATTAAAAATGGACCAGGGGTGTTCAATAAACTAATTTCCAACAGCAACGGTTGCTGGGGTCCCTTCTAAGTAGAAATCAGGAATTAAAAAGTGAACCACTAAAAAGCCATCCCAGTAAAGTCTGGTGTAAATTTGCTCAGTGGTTTCGGATATGATATTTATGCATATTTCCAAAACAGTCCTATGTTAAACCCTGTCCCGCTGTAACGGCCATCCTGGATGGAGGTCGGGGGAATCATTTACACCTTTGAAATTGGACCGGCCTAGGGTCTATGTTAGAAGGATAATCCAATAAGAAACATGGAGAACAATCAGTGCAAGATAATCTGTCTGTAGAGTGACAGGCAGTTAAAAAGGAGAGGGTGGGGATCGTTAATGTCTCATTTCGGCCCAAAAATTTGTTGAAAAAACTGTGAAAAATAAATCATCTATTTGACATTTTCCTTTCTATCATCTAAATAGATCAGTATATTGAACTTTTCAAGGGAGGTCAATTTTTCTCCTAAAATTGTAGGTGAAGTGACATTACATCATCGACCAGGAAACTGAACTGACGTCAACTAACCAAGGCAAAATACACTGTTACAACAAGAAATACAAAATTTGATCTGCGTAAATATAGTTTACAGGCTTCAATATATTTCCATCCTGTTCTTTACAACATTAAAACGATGTCAGTGATGTTTTGATGACGTCATTCCAGTATCAGCAGTGTAAAGAAAATAAGTATAACTGTAAGAAGTCAGCTGATCACATTGTTAACACTTTACATGACAGATAATGTACATATTATAACCTATAAACAGGACCAGTAAAATTAGCATCTTTCCAAATCAAATTCTGAGTTGACTTCGTTCTCCACAATCAAAACTTCTGTGAACAAATCCAGCGCCCGTAACAGATTAGTAATATCCATTATTGTTGGAAAATAGCAAAACGAATAGAAACACCAACGAAAATCCGTCAAGGACTTGTGGAAAGTGATGTGGACTAAGCAATCCTTTACTTGGGAAGATGAAATGGTTGGTTGGTTGTTGGGGGTTTATCCTCACTTTCAGCAATTTTTCACCTATCTCGTGACTACGAGACTTACTGGGGGAGGAAAGCCCGGACAGCTAACCAGCTGACTCGGTGAAACCCCCGACCTTGGGCAGGTGTCTGGTTGACCTAAACACATGAAGCGGGGCGAGCGTTGAAGATGAAATGGAAAAGAACTTTAATACTTTTACTCTAAATGCAATCTGATTATAAAAATACAATGTACCATGAAATAATGAATTTATAAACACCGTAGAATAAGATCTGGTAGTTACAGGAATATTTGTTATATTTATAAAGGATTTTCTATGACACACACATTTATATCGCACATTTACTCAGTGAATATGAGATTTCAACATTTTAAACACATATAGTAAGTAACACGCAAAACAATGAACACTGAGAATGTATACTTTAAACGGAAATAAAAATCTTTTCAAAAATAATATTTCATTTCTTGCCTACTTAAAATGTGATAAGTTTTAAAATTTGTCTTTGTTATTTTAAATAATCATCAGTGTTTATTCTGACACCAATACAGCATGCGTACTAAAACAACTTCGTAATATTTAAGTGATATGAATGAAATCACAAGTGAGACGAAATTAAACATTTTAATTACATTCGTCAACACACCAAAAATTGATCACAGCGAAACTTTAATAAGCAATGACAATTAATAAAATATTATGTACAAGTATAGCACCATATACAAACATGTAATTAATATCAGAAACCGTCTTCTGAAATTCCTCTATCAAATCAGTATTTAACCTCTATTGTTCAGGTTGAATCTCTATCTTTCTCTCTCTCTCGTAAGTAAAATTTGATTAAAGACTCGTTGACATTGAAATGAAGTTAAATTTTGGTCTGTATCGGAAAGTGTCCGCAGTTACTGAACATCAACCTTAGGATAGCAAAATTTTCATTTTCAGCCATTCAGTAATGTAACGATCAGCATTTATGATAATGATTTGTGATGTTAAAGTTTTGATTTTATTGCATAAAGTTAATAATGGTTCGTTTACATGCGCATGGCTAATAGATACATTTCTAGGGTACAATATTTAATATAGCATAACACAACTGGATCACCATGACCTACACTGAATGTTTTAGTGACTGGTAAAGTTCTATGTTTACATCCGATCCTTGAGTACTAAATATGATACAGTAATGAAGCGTCGTTCTTGGATATATACTGTACAGTAATGAATACTCGTGCAACAGCTGGCTTATCGTGACATAAAATTATGCATGAACAATTTGGGTAATTCAGTATATCGTGACATAAAATTATGCATGAACAATTTGGGTAATTCAGTTTTGAAGGTGTTAATGGAGAGTATTCTGGTTAATATTAAACAGTCACGAAGGAGCAATATCATGAACACATCCATATTTTCATACCACTACGGTAAAGTTGTAGGTCTCCAGCATTTTGTGTGTGACCAATGTCCACTTTCATATACCATAGTTTGTATCAACCATCACTATACCTAGATAAAAGTCTCTATAGGGGGAGCAGAGCAGAGGTAGTTACTAATTATTGGAGTCAAAAGATCCACATTAGTGTTACTAACAATAGTACAGCTAGTAAAATATTTTGGATCTCATCACCTCGTAGTAACCAGACGTAAAAGGAATCTTCTGGTTTTCTTCAACAACCAACCTAGTCACCACGCTGTACCTAAAAAATCGCTTTAAGTGGAGATAAACCCGACGAAAATGTTCATATGACATGCCACAACCACCCTATGTTTGAAATAGTAGTGACTAAAAGAGATTTTCAGGTGGTAAAGACCTCAGAAGCACTGACAATGAAAATTCTAAATGTTGAAAAAATATTCATTTTTATTTTACGAAGTGGTGGTTTACCACGTTTACGATTCATCAACAGCAAGTGCTAGAAATATTTATTACATTATAATACAACACTGTGGAAGGACGCCACATATAAAAAACATTGTCAGAAAAGGAGAACAAAAGTGAGGATTGCTGCTAAAGAAAACAAAAGTTATTAGGAGTCTATGTTATGTGTTTTGTTGCAATTGTTTACTACCGCTCTCCATTAAAAATAATTAAGATGCCTCTCCTGCATCCATAAAAATTCTCGCTGTAAGACAAACACCATTTTCAAAATGGGGTAATGCTAGGATTTTTTGTGCTGACAAGAGATATTCCGTGCTTTGCACGAAACATTTCATTTTTGGACTGAAAGTTGGTGATAGTTATCATTATTGATATTGTTGTTGTTGTTTATTTGGGTTCAGTTTGTCGTAAAAAAATGAATTCCGTCTCTCCAAATAATCGAGCTGTTGTTCCTTATGTACACCATCATCATACTGGACCTTATTATCAAAAGCAACTGTGTGACGTTAACTTAGAACATAGCAAACAAAATGCAGTATGGAAGCTGCTGTGACGTGGTATTAGAAGGTATTTTTCTCTAACTTTTTCATGTTTTCCTATGACAAATCGGAAGTAGTCCGAGATGACAAAATAGACAATAGAATTACAAACAATTCCCTTTTTGAGGTAAAAAGACTTCTGTATGTAAAATAATTTTAATACGGATGAAATTCATGTATGGTTAACTGAAACCATACAATAACAAGTTGGATCTACAAAAATAACATCACGATATACGGTAAGCAGTATTTATTTACTGGTCAATTTCGTGGGGCCTACAACCGGTGACACCAGTATAATCATACTGGTCAGCAGAGATTAGATAAAATACATTTATGTACGACACGACCACTCATGAAGACAAAATTACCTCGGTCCTTTGAAATAGTCAAAGAAGCACCCTACACACACACTACGAAGATAACATTCTGATTTTATAACAGATGCGCACATTTAGTTTTCATTTCGGAAAAATGCATGAAAAAGACTGTTCATTTTCTTGAGCTCGCCATAAAGTCATGGCTGATTGGTCAGAAATTTGGGATGAATGTAAATCTACAGATAGATATGTCATTTCCCCAATATATTCTTCCACGTCTTTATCACATTCATAACCCAATAGGCATGTGCAACAATTCTATCAGACAGAAAATTTTGATAATAAAACTACCAGTTGGTCTTTCAAGTCTGAAAAGCGCGAATTACTCGGATATGTTAGGTTATAGTCACAATTAAATTAAAGGTCATCTTAAAAGGTTTCCTTTTACAATCTTCTACTTGCAAAATTGTTCTTTCGTTTTTTAATACTGTTGTACCTGTCTGTAGCTTTACTTGTATTACATAACGGAGAGTTCTAAGTGCCTGGTGGTAAGTCGGAAACATCTCGATTTCCGGGTGCAAAGAGAGCTATTGTGACTGTGAAAAGACCCAGTATAAATATGACCATTAACATTCGATCTATTACTAGTGCTAACTGTTGCCATTCCTGTCTGATATAATCACGTCTGTCTTGTTCAGCCAATCTAACTTCATTTCTTTCTATAGTTTGATTCACTTTATGTAAAACTTTCAGAAACTGACTGTCACAGTTTTCTCCATTGTTTCCCGTGTTAATTTTTCCTGTATATCTTGCAGATATTCCTCCATTTTCTGATGGTTGGTCCTCGTACTTGTAATAATCACTTTGTGGAACAGGCACCTGAAAACAACCATATTTTTTTAATTTCAAGATAAAAAGAACACGAAAGTATTTATAATCAATTTCAAAATGAAAATTATGTTTTTCCCGGAATTCTACTGAAAAAAACAAAAAAAGGGAGAAAGAAAAGAAAAGGAACAAAAACGAATATTGATAGTAACACGACTAGATTAAATATTCATTGAGATCTTCGACTACATTATTAGTTACACTGTTTGTTTGAGACCTAGCTGATATTGTGATCTGATATGGTAGATACGTTTGTTTGTGATCTGATATGGTAGATACGTTTGTTTGTGATCTGATATGGTAGGTATGTTTGTTTATGACCTGATATGATAGATATGTTTGTTTGTGACCTGATACGGTAGATATACTTATCAGCCATACATCCTTTACTCCTCAATCATGCCTTTTAACACCATGTATCAATTTTACCCCCCATCTTTTTTTACCTGTAAATGCAACATGCTGAAATGTCAGAAAAAAAATTTTTCGTACGTTCCTCTAGTAAAAAGAAGTCCTTTGCGCTCACTTATCTGAAATATAGCATGTCTCCGGGAGTTAAGAGTTTAAGTCTGAAAATAAATGCCCGATAATCAAACCAAGTGTGACCCTTTAGTAAATTATATTAATTTGATTTTTTCGACAGATCGATAGAGACAAAAGCTTTCGAAATGATTTATCATGCAGTCACTTATACATCGTGTAACGAATATTCTACTACTGGTGAATATTTAACAGTTTTACTTATTTGAGTAATGTTACCCCATGTATTTTGAGGTGTATAAAATATATTCCCCTGAACGTCGCTTATCCAAACAGAATCTAGAATTTCATCACCTTCTCAAGTCAAGAGTTGGGGAGCGATGCGGACTCAGAAACCGTGGACTTGGGAAGGTGGAATTTCATACGAGTATTACCTTTCAAGAAGAGCTTTCCAGATTGAAATTTAAAAAATAAAGTCTTTGTTTAGTTTCTGTAATACCGCTAAATAGTCTAATAACTTTCCCCAGGTAGCGAAATATACGTTTCAATTGATTGTAAGCGGACTTTTGCGAATGAATAAAAATTACGTTGGGACTGCTTGCTTTTTTCTTTTCTGGGGTTTGATATTCTTTCAAACTTTTAGGATCAACCCGATTCGATTTCTAGTCCGAAGAACTGGTCTTTGAGTTTTTAGTGAGTGAATCAATATGAGGTTTTTACTTTTTATAAAGGTCTGAAAGGATTTAGCTTTTCAGAATTTATTAAGTATTAACCAGATGTTTGTACATGTAGCTATTTGGAAAGGTGCACGAAAAGCACTTTCCTGTAATTCATCTTGTTACTCGAACTCATGAAGTACTTCTTATGCTAAAGAACTCAAAACACATTCAATGGATTAAATGCCTTTAAAACTTGTCTGTTTTAAAATGCATTTAAAAAGTGTATCCAATTTTATTTTAATGTGTACAATGTACGAGGTAGAAAGACACTGAGATTCGTGACACCAGATGAACAATTAAACAAAATTTTAGCAACTAAATCAGTTTAAATTAAATTAATCGACGATTAATACAGGCAAATATTATAATATAAAATACAATACTCTATCCTAATGTAACTTCCATAAATATCAATTAAAATGTTAATTTTTAAATAATAAGAATTAACGTATGCACTTACGTTATTGTCCGATGGTATCAATTATGGAATTGATGTCGTGAAATTTTCAATTGATCAGTCAGAATTGGCCTTATTAAAAAGGGGCAAAATATATGGAAAGACCATTAAATTACCAAGCATGAAGAGTTTAGGTTTCTTTTCTTAGTTGTTTCCAAGAAGCATTCCCATATCGTTCAGTTGTGACTTGTTATGTGAAGCGCGTTCAGATAAATACTAAAGTGACGTGTTTAGAGGTAATATAATATTTTGAAATGTGTTTAAAACCTAAGCATATATGCACCAGAAATGTGTATTTCAAAACAATCTAAACAAAAGTGTTTAGAACGTAAACGAGACACATCCTCGACACGTATACGTTTTGCTATTTAACTTCTAAACATATTTAGAAACTACATGCTTAGTTTTTGAAAATTAGGTTTATATGAACGGACAAAATTAAAATTTTGTCAAATCACTGTAATACAGTTCACAAATTCACAATGAGGCCGTCCTCATTTGATAACTACTGACAAGATCATATATCGCTTTTCATTATAAAATAATCTTAGCAGTATCGGCTTAGACAATTAAGTCACACAAAAAACACAGGCAATGAGCGAGGGAGGATCACATGACATAATGACGTCACATTGATGACTTCACGCGGCCCGCTTCCAAACCCCACCCCCAACTAACGTCACGCGATTCAAATAGAGAAATCCCATTCATGGTTGATGAAACAACACATAGGTTAACGCCATGCCCTTATATGGCATCTAGATCTGAAGTGGGTTATATTTGTTGATTTTTTGCTGACGTGTCATGATTTAGTCAACTTTTTATATTGGTACCGAAATTTGAGACGATCGGGAGTCCTTCATCGCATGCGCGACCGGAAGTAGGTTATATTTCCTTGTTTTTTGTTAATTATCCGCGGGTTTGATGGAATTTTATATTGGTAGTGAAAAGAGTAGGGCCACGAAGGACACATTTGGGGTCTAAAAATCAAAGCATCTAATATCACAACATGCCATATAAAGGCATGGCGTTAACCTATGAGATGATTCATCACCCATGAATAGGATTTCCCTATTTGAATCGCGTGGCGTTATTTTGGGGTGGAGTGTGAAGGCGAGTTGAGTGACGTCATCATGTCACTTGATCCTCCCTCCCTTCCCGAGTTTTTGTGTGACTTAAATGTCCTAACCTACACTACTGATCTTGTGTCCAGTAATGAATAAAAGTTGGAACAATAGAAAACACTACTATATTTGGGTTGTTGTCTTTTTTTAATTCATACATTTAGGGGCTTGGGTAACTGACAGGCATAGACTGATTATAGCTGCAGACGTGTCACTCTACGCAAAGTTAAACACAATAAGATATATTTTCAACGAAGGGGGAATATTTTTTTCTTTTAGGTGACACAGGAAATTAGCAGACATAACAAACAGAATAGAAAATATTACTACCAAAGAATTTCACAATATATTGAATATATGTATTGTTTTCACTCCGAATTTATACTAACGAGACGAGATTTTTGTTGAATACTTATGCACTAAACAGAGGAAAGAGGGTCAGTATGAAGACCGTACGACAATACTTTTAACAACAGAAACTGATTTTGTGCCAATGTTGAATATTTAGTCGCAATTAACCAAACTGTAAATCTAAACACAAATTTTCAGCACTGTCGCTTTTGTCCATTAAGGGGGGATGTTTACTTTATTGAGGACCAATGCACTTATTTGTCTATCATATAGATTACTCAAGTCATCAGTAGAAATTACTGTTAATTATGATGAATATTTTACAATTATCCCGGGCAATTACCTCCTTAATATGGATTTATCCAGCTGGGAAAGGCAATATATGTAGTAACCAAATTAACGATAACAGATCGAAGTTACTTTTAAAAGACCAAAGATGTTTGACATTTTAAAATAAAGGTACTTGTATATTTGTATGTAAGTATGTATAGAATGAAAATAAGAAGATACATCAAGTGCTAAACTTAAAAATAAAGCGCTTAGACAATACGAACTTTTAAAAAAACAAGAGTGACCGAGCACTTTTTGCTATACATATCGCATCCATTGTACTACCTATACTTCGAAGAAGGTAAAAAATTCGGGTAGGAAGAACTGAGGCTTGTAACTAAAGAATTCTGAATGCGAGGATAAAATTTAGTAATGATATAAAAAAAACTTGATGATATGTCTGTAAGACACAGACCCGGACAAACATTCGGTGCTATGCAAAATGTATCTCCTAATAAGTTTCATTACTGTACTGTGCTTAGTATCCAAGAAATGGACCTAAAGGCAAAACTTCATCGAAGCCACTCAACCATAAAATGTAGGTAATGGTGTCCCAATTGTTGCAGAAACATTTAATGCTATACAAGATGCATTCAGTAATCAAATTTCACTACTGTAGCATGTTTCGTATCCGACAAGTGAACCTAAACCCAAAACTTAACCAGAATCATTCAAGCATAAAATGTAGTTTAAAATGACCTAATTCTTAATGTTTCGTGCTATACTATCCAAGATATATCCATTGATGAAGTACCATCAATGTACCATGTATACAGATTCTGAGAAATGAACCTTATCGAAGAATTTAACCAGAGTCACTCCTGTCCAAAATATAGGTCAAACTGACCAATTCTTTGTGGACTGCGCTATACTATCCAAAGTGCATTTACCGATAAAGTATAATTGCTCTAACATCTTTAGTGTCTGAAAAATTAACCTGAACCAAGAACCTAACCATGGTCACTTCCACATAAAATGTAGGTCAAACTGACCCAATTCTTTGTGGACTCTGCTATATTCTCAAAGGTGCGTCAAAGTGGTAAAGTATCTCTTTGGGTTTTTGGGGGTTTTTTTTTAATATTTGAATGTGCCTTGTATGAGGAACCAGGAAGATATTTTGCACATTTGTTGTTTATAAAGAAATTGAATTATGACCGAAATATTAAATATTTTTACTAATTAGAGTAAAGGGGCGTTTGAAATAAGATAAATAATAAAATGTATTGGATCTAAAACGTTAAGTACTTGAACTATCAAAGTAGGCTAGATCAGATCAGATTTTTTTTAAAAATTCAATTACTCCACAGAACGATTTAGAATATCCTTTAGGCATCATGGGGTATTAGGTTTCTTAAGAAAATTAAATTAAATCAAATAAATTATTGCCATTAAACCAAATACAGTTGGTAACAATTACAAAAAAACCCCACAAAATTACAACTAATGTCACACAATATAACAGTACCTCAGATATGCATATCATAGAAAAAGCTAATTTCAAGCAAACAGAGAAGAGTCCTATGTCATCAGTTCTAATGACATTCTTAAAAAGGAACCTTATTTATTTGCTTGTGCGTAGTAGATGTGTTGAGTAAATATATAAGATTTTCTTCCTCTAATAAATTTATTTTTTAAATACATAAAACGGAAAAAAATTAACCTTAAATCATTATTTTAAGAGCAGTAAAGTAAAATGTACTTCATCCTCAAGTACTTGACATTTTTGGCACAGTCTTTCCTCGCGGGGTATTTTAAATTGTCGTCTCTTCTCAATAAGCAAGGAATTATCACGAATTCTGAATTTCGTGATCAATCTTCTAAATTCAAAATTAGGGTTAGAAAGGTACGATTCAACTGTTAACCCTTGTTTCAATATTTTATATAAATTTAGTTTACTTTTATAATCAATCTTTGTAAATTTTGTCTGTATTAGATTTTCATAGTTAGAGATAATCTCTGATTTTATATAATTTTGATATTTTTTAAGTCTTTCAAATCTTTACAATAATGGATTCTTTCAAAATCTATATCTGATTCCGCGACTATATTTCTTTGCATAAGTGTACCAAGAATATGTTCCTGATGAATCTAAAAACTGGGTTACTAAAAAAGATTCTTTTATCAATGGGTTCAATTTTGTAGTAAATAATCTGGCCAGATATAAAATACTTTGCGTTTTTTGTATAGCACTCGATTGGAAGTCTTTCCATCTCTTCTCTTATACACAGATTAGATGAGAATTTTTTCTTGTCCCAAGAATAGATTTACAGAAGGCGAAATGCAAGTTTTCTACAGGAGTCTTATCAATAAAATCAAACTGATCTACTTGTTTTCCTGAAGATGTGCCCTTGGTTTTTCTCTATAAAAAAGAAATCTAGTATCTAAATATGTTATATCATCAATGTGTGTCATAAATGAGTTTCAATAAAGAGTCAAATAGGTTGTTTGCTACCCTTACTGGAAGATTATTAAGAGAGTTTGTATATGTTTGTACTGCAAACAAGACTTTTTGAGCTTTGTTAGTGAATTCTGCTGTACATTGGGATAGATTTCTATTATATTCATTATTTTTCTAAAAAAGGAATATTCTTGTACATTTTTATTCTTTTATTTCTAGTACAGGTAACAAAAGATGATTCAAGTTTATGTTTTGATTGTGTAAAAATCATAGTTGTGGTTTTATTTATATTAGGAGAAAGTTGCCAGTTATCACAATATACAGAAACTTTGTTCAAACTATTTTGAAGACCTTCCTTAGTTTCTGATAATATAAGTAAATCATCAACGAATAGTAGAGATCCTACATTGCTGTCAATAAGTTTCAGAGGACTAAAATCACTTTCATTTAAAGATTTTTACTATGTCATTTATAAATATAATGAATAATGCGGGGTCATTGAGTCCCCTTGTTTTACTCCTCTAAAAATATTGAAATATTCTGAAATATAATCTTTATATTTTAATGAGGAGTCAGTGTTCTATGACTCTGTAGAAAGACTCGCCTACCCTATGTTCCATAATTTATAGAGAAGAACAACTCTCCATACAGAGTCAAAAGCCTTCTTTAGATCCAAAAAGCAGACATACATTTTTCTTTTTTCTTTATGAATATATTTATTAATCAAAGATTTCAAAATAAAAATATTATCAGCTCTTCTGTGTTTTTCTCTGAATCCAAATTGGCAGTTACTTAACTGTTAATCAACTATTTCAATTAATCTATTATTGAACATAGCATTAAGTATTTTAGGCAAACTATTAATCAAAGATATTCCTCTGTAATTATTGGGGTCTGATTTATCTCATGACAATCAAAATTAACGTCATGGGAAAAGCAATCTCTTTGTCTCGCTTTCAGCTAGTATGCGCAACCGAGACAAATATGATGATTAGCTGGTATTTAATTCTCAGCAACATGATCTTTCCTGTCAGGTGTGCTAAATTACTAAGTCTCATATTTTTAATGGTTCTTAATAAGGCTTAGCAGCAGCCTTTGTAGTTACAAGCGGAAGGATATATAATTTTGGCTATAATTTTTAAAAAAAATCTTGTAGAGATAGATGGTAGTATAAACATAGAGCGAAACCAATACATATTTTAGTAGTTAAGTTATTCGTTAACAATATTTGCTATTCTATTTGTAATGTCTGCTATTGTTGTTGTCACCGTATAAAATCTTGCCGTTTTGTCACACTTGGCTATTTGCGGATATGGGTATTATTTTCTGGACCTTTTGATGCCTTTTTTTTTTCATTAGTTTGGTTTTTTACAGGGTTTTCCAAATGTTTAGGTTCTACCAGTACGGCTGAAGTTCAAAACAGAAACCGCTGTCTGTTAGTCAAAATTTAAGAACAGTATTTTTGCATTTCTTGATTTGTATAGAGTACTTGTCAACATTGGGGTTGTGAAATCGAGCCGTGCTTGGGCGAGGGGTTCGACTCCAACCTAAATTGACAAGAATTGCCAGTTTTCCTGCTCAGTGTCCGAGGTTCTGAATGTTGCATAAAGCCCCAACAAATCTTCAGACAATTTGACGTATTTTAAATAGAAAATTATTCTACACATTCAGGTCTTTGGACCTATGAAAGGACGACTATGCTAAGCAAATTCAAAGTTCTGATCCCAGATGATCTCTCGGATTCTACAGTACAACAACTGAATTAACCTTCGGTGCCTTTATTAGTTCGAACGGTAAACAGGCCCTAGAGGGAAAAGACCCACCCCACCCAAAAAAATCATTGTTAAAGTATTTTAAAGATAAATAAATGGAAAAATAGATGCATTTATCTCCTCATCTTCCACTTCCTATTTATATGTAGACACTATAAATCGTGTAACATAAGCTCTTAAAAGATCGGTTCTTTGCATGTCAACTATGCATCCTTTTCCATTTCACACTCGTATATGCATTTATC
>JAOXYJ010790273.1:0-13627 GCA_028566555.1 Lithophaga nigra | reverse complement strand
TGTTGGGGTCCGTGTTGCTCATCCTCGTTTTTAGTTTTTCTTGTTGTGTCTTTGATGTTTGTCTGTTTGTATTTGTCGTAATCCGGATTTTGTCTGCGTCCCTTGATTCATGATTTTTGAAATTCACCCTTCGGTTTTCTTACCTTTTCTTAATTTTCCATTCATAATCCTAACACGTTACCCGTAATTTAATATCTCATCGATAATCTTATTCTACACGCATAATTTTAAATTTCGACCGCTAATTTAACATTCTGTTAATAATCTTAAGTTGCATGTAAACTTTTATAGTTCAGTTGCTTATTTCATGTGTTGCGCTGCGTGTAAGACAACATTTTGCGTTTAAACTTGCTTTCACATGTTAAATATAAGAAACGGATAATCTATCTTTTTGCGTAGGATATCAACCTCAATTTAGCTTCGCCAAAAATAATCGTAGTGTCACTGTGTAAATTTAAGATCTAAATAAAAAATATTGTAATCTATAATGAAGTCGAAAATCAATCATGAAAGATAAACGTAAATGCTGAATAATAAGATTTGGCAGGATTAATTTATATTCGCGAAATGGTGCAATATTCACGTTTTTACAGTCCGTAGCGTTTTCCTGTCCTTCGTAACATCAATATTCTTTCTCTTATAGTCTATTCATTTTAACTGCAGGCATTTGGAACGTTTTATTCAGATGTTCGATGACGATAATTATTTCTAGGACCGCGCATGCGCTGTACCAAAAACACAACACATTACTTTGTCCTGCGAACCGCGCAAAACTCCGAAATGATCTTCAAATTTTCTGTATCGATAAAGGACAATATTTTTGTCCCCTGGACAAAGTCAGACGTACGTACAAAAGTAGACATCATCAGAAATTCTAAAATGTCGTAACCGATTCGAAGGACCGAATCTGCTTTCCAAGTTAACTTGGAACTGTCACTAGGACAATGCAAGACAAATCGTCGCTAACAAGTTAATTTAGAGCAGTTAAAATCTCTGTTTTTGAAGTAAACTTGAATGTTAAGTTAGGACTGATCCTATCTGTATGTGTCTTTTATATATTTCTCGTGGTTATACGGACTAATCGAGAGCAGGATATCCGTTATGTATTGTTACAATAGATATGGAATTCTTGTTTTATTATACGACCTTGAGCATTGTCATGAACGCACAATGTCAGTCGTCAAGCCAGGCCAATAAAATCTGGAACCTACTTTACACAGATTTTTCTCTGCCTAGATGACCTACAGTACGGCAGTTATGTAACTGTTGCATAATGTCGACTCGAATAGTTCTAGAAGCCACTAACTGGAAAGATAAAGTTTTCGTAAAATTGCCGATATAATAACCCGTCTCTTGTACATAACAGGTCCCATTGTCTCAATAGTGTTACTAATTCCGGATCTGATCTGTACACATCAGGCTTTCTGTTACCACATTGTAAATGGCCAATGATGATATTTATGCTCTATTCATCTTGCTGTGTATTTAAGAGGCCAAGTCAGCAAGCATTGAGCTTCAGTTGGAAAGTGAAAAATTTTTTTTGGATATATTTGATGAAAACTGATCTGTTACAATGCAAATAAGTCATAAATAAGAATAAAAATGTTTTTATTTGTTTTAGTTGGTTTCCATGGCAACATAATGCATTTCTTTATCAACGGTCCTAAATTCTACTAAAATCCTTTAAAAAAAGGCTGTTTTAAAATTCTATTCAGTCATACAAGATATACCTTAAAGTCATTTAAACAGTAGTTCCACCTTTTTAACATATTTCTTCAAAGGAATTGAGAAAAAAAAATTAAAATTTTTTTTTTTCAAGCGTTACTATGGCAACTCCAATACCCTTGTTTTTGTAAATTGAAAAAAATCGTCAAAGTGGGGCAACTTTAAATTATCACACAGAAAAATCCAGACAGATGTTAATTGTGGGTAAGGTGTATTATGAATAAGTATGGTCCCATAGATTAATTTGTAAAAAAAAAATGGGTAAGCTTTATTCGATTTTAAAAATAATGCAATGTGAAAATGGCATATTTTCGCTTAAAAATTAGCTAAATACTCAATAATTTGATCCTAAGAAAATGTTTGTTAGTCCAATATTTTTCCCCTCATGAGGTATAGGATATATTTTGTATGTAGAAAGATGCATTATATGTAAGTTGCATGAACTCCTTTTTGACCTTGACCTTTGATCCCGAGGTCAAATACGTCTCTTTTGATATGTGATCAACATTTCTTACATGTAATCCTTATGTTTCGTCCTGTATGACTTATCGGGATATAAATAAAAATTTCATATATGAATGAACACTTTTAAGTTGAATTAACTGTTCAGAGTTGGATCCAAAATTTTATTAAGGGTGCTTCCAGCCAGGGTTCATGATGAAAGGGGGTTACATACCAATTTTTGTCCATTTTTGCACAAAAATACAAATTTTCCAACGAAAAGGGGGGGTATATTAACCCACAAAACCCTCTCTGGATATGCCACTGCTGTTAATGTCTTCCCTGTTGCCTCATGTTTATCAGCACAAATGACCTTTGATGACTTAACCAAATAACTAATAATAAGGTTCCATGCAATGCTGATATCATTGTGTCAGTTTTTCTTTTTTTGTCAAATATGGTCTTTGACATGTAATAGAAAATTAAAGCTTATTGAGTGGTGTACGATATGGTCTTACCTTTTGACTTTTCATCTTGGCCTTAAATTTGGTCTCCAGGGTTAATATAATGTTTTATCTAATAAAATTGTATTGTTCTTGTATTGTTTTGGCTCTATGTCAATATGATTATATTTATTATCTGAGATCTACCCTTACACAGTATTATACATTTTGCCATATCCTTCATTTTCAACCAGGATGTGTTTTATTGCTGATAAAAGGAGAACAATTTTTAAACCAACTAAACTGAACATGAGGTTGCACTTGAGTCATTATAAGCATGTCCCCACTCGTTACCCACTTTTGTTGAACATTCTGAGAGCAAAAAAATTGCTTACACCATATATTATACGTCACTTCGTTACTGTTACTGTACAATGTTATTCTGTTCACATCTGAAGATTGAAATATACATGAAAGTACTTGTGTAAAAATCAATTAAAATACAGATATGAAAATCTGGTTGTGTTAATTTTATTTGACCCATATATAGAATGTATACAAAGATTATGGATTAGCCTAATATATTAAGCTATATACCAGAGAATCCACCAAATTTTTGATTGATCAGATCTGAGAAAAGTGTGACGAAAATTTTGCCTATCAGGCCAAAAATAAAAATAGATCTGTTGGGCATTGCCTACCGACCTAGTTGAAATGGCCCCTACTAAATATTTTTTTTGACAATTTTCAACTTTTTTGTTTTGATGATGCCTAATGCATACATGTAATTCATAGGTCTGGTCTGTTTGAGGATGGGGCATATCAAGAAATATCCTCAAATAGCACAAATAGGATTGCTCATGCAATTTAAGGTGAGAGAAAAAAAAAGTTTTTCTTAACATCCCTAAAAGGATTAAAAACGAAGGCTAGAAAATGGAAGTTATTTCTATCAAGCTTTCTTTAAAAAAAAAAACTACCTACCTACCAACCCATTACTGTCAGGGGTGGGTCGGCAACACCCAACAAACAATTTCTTAACCATGGCCTCATTACATTTGTTCAAAATTTGAAAGCTTATAAAACAGGGAATTGAATTCATAGATCAACAAAATTGTTTACAATGTATGGTCCATTTATATAAAACTATTTACCAAAATTGAAATTGATCTCATCAGTGGAAGCATAGAAGATTATGTTGACAGACAGAATGATGGACATACAAGGGTATTCCAATATACCCACTCACTTGTTGAGATTATGTTCAATATATTTATTAGTAGTCATTCAATTACATGTGTTGTACAAATCTGTATTTGTTCACATTTCAACTACATGTACATATTTGTCCTCTTATGCATAATATCACAGCTAATTCATTCCTGGTTCATTTGACACCTGATGTAATACATATTAGGAGCAAACACACAAATGTCTTTCCTTCTCTAAAAATATTTGCAAGAATTGGTTTGAAGTTTTACTGGAATAGCCCTAAGTTCAACATGACAAAAATCACAATCACTTTTCATATTTCTCAAAACTATAGAAGATAGAATTAAAGTTTGTTTTTGAGAAAAAACAAACGTCTCCTCTCGTCGTGCAAATTTCTAAGTTCAAAGTGCACAATTCCCACAAAAATTTGGGGATCAAAATTTCCATATGAAGTCCTTTCAACATACCATGTTTCATGCGATTCGGTTCAGTAGTTTAGAAAGAATGGCGCTGACAAACTTTGTGAGGGACATACTGAAAATTTCTAAGTTGAAAGGAGCATAACTCCCACAAAAATTAGGGAATCAAAATTTCCCGATAATATGCACAACTACCTACATACAAAGTTTCGTGTGATTCTGTTCAGTAGTTTAGGAGGAGTTGCACTGACATAGATATCCAATATGTATATAAATACTACACAAAGTTTGAATGATGTAGGTTGAATACCTTTTGAGTTTCAGATTACACACACAAAATATGCACCATAGACGGCATAATTTTCAAAGTTAAACATGTTCATTTTCTGTTTATTTTAAACCTGCCTCATTTGCAACCATACCTACCACAAATCTGTTCTTTCCCTTCCCAAGACAATTTGCATTTATTCTTTGGCAAGACATTTCTTTAAAACATGGAGTAGATGTCAAAGAAGTATATCAAGACGCTTCGATACATTGTTGCTTAGAAAAGTTTTACAAAATTTTTTTATCCACATTCACAATTCTATAACCCAATTTTCAATAATGAAATTTGGCCAAAAATCGCCTATCTACCTTCAATGTTCCTACATGAAAATTTTGTAAAACTTAGAAGAGAATGTGTCCATAGGACACAGATGCCCCCGCCAAAGGTTAAATTCGGAAAACAGAAAGTTGACATGCGACATCAACGAAATTCACATACACGATACAACTCATGATGGTAAAGCTGCATGCCAAATTTCAGATTATTCCAATGAGTAGTAGTTGAGTTTTAGTTGACGGAAATTTTTCATATATGCACACTAGGTTTAAGTCCGGTAAACAGGAAGTTGACATGCGGCATGCAAGTAAATCTCACACACGATACAACTCATACTGCTGAAGCTGTATACCAAATTTCAAATCATTCCCATGAGTGGTTGCTGAGTTTTAGCTGACGAAAATTTATTAGGACGTAGGGACGTACGGATGACGGTAAAACTTAATGCCCCCGACGCCTATCGGCGTGGGCATAAAAAAATCGATGAATAGCAAACCAACTTGTGTAGCAAGAATTGCCAAGTACAACTAAATGGTACCTTCTTATGAAGGCAAAATATGTCACCCGTATTTATTGAAAATGCATCCCACAAAACACTATATCCAATTAAAGCTTTACACAAAATATCAGTATCCTGTGATGTATACTAAGTTGCTGAGAAAAGTGTGATAAAAACGTTAGTGACGCCAAAGCAGGACGATGGTATCAAAGTGGTTCCTATATGTCGCTCCTGCAGGCGATATTAAATATGTAATCATGTTTCTATGCTTACGCAGTCATTTAGCATAGTCAGGATTGCATGACATTAAAACGATTATGACATATTCATAATTTTGACAATTATTGTCTTGCTAACATACTGATTTCATCAAATTGTTGTTCAAATTCAGCAGCCTCAAGATCCTCTTCAGGTAATGTTTCCACACATCGTTTTCTCTTTAACAAGCACAAACGGCTAAAATGGCTTGCAATCTGTGAAGCAGATAGGAACTCTTCTATTGAGAATATTCTTGCTCCAGTTTTATCTCTAACAGTTCTCATTTCATTTGAGACATCTTCTGGGTCACACTTTAATCCACTTCTTTCACCCATGTCAAATTTCTGTTGCATGAATTGCTTTTGTTTTTCAGAGAATCTTTTAATTTCCCTTTTGGTCTTCAAAGCCCAACCTTTCTTTAGAAGTGTCAATGTCATTGGTGAGGTGGTGGGTTGCACCTGAGGTCTTGAAACAACTTTAGCAGAAATTTTATTAGAATAGGAGAGTTTCGATCGATCTGACAAGGATAAGCATGTTTTACTAACCACATGATTTCCTACATCCAAATGATGCAACAAGTTCCCATGCTTCGTAAAAGTGGATTTACAGTTAGGTTCAGGACATGAAAACAATCCATTTGTCTCATTTTCAACATTATCTTCATCTTCAGATATGCCAGTGACAAATGGCAAATGATTATCCTCAATGCTGTTTGTAGTTGCATCAGTCTGAGGTAGCTCTGATCTTTCAGCTACAGGTGTGTTTCTTGTAGGCGTAGTAATTTCCTCCAATGCTTGTATTTGAGTTGTTGGTGCTTCCTCATCATCAAAACACAAGTTATAAGGAAAAAGTTGACCTCTTCCAATCCCGTACTGCTTCCAAACTTTTATAGCATTTTCTTGATATTGAAAGTTGTATATTGTTGTGATGTTTTTGAGCGGGCATTGCTTCAAAGCTTTCACACCTTTGACCTTACTTGATGGTGGTAAGGCAACTACGACTGATGTATTTACCGTTTTACTATTCTTGATTGCATTTAGAAATGCAGAGGCAGTTCTTACATCGTTGCCTTCGTTCACAAATTTCCTCACAGTTGATTTCAAGTGAGACGCCCTTCGGTCACAAATCGACTTTCCTCCTTGAGGGTCTGCAAAATCAACTCTTTTAACTGTAATTGGACTTTCTTTATTAATGCCCTTGATTCCAAATATTGATGGATAGCTATGGAAACATCCGGCATTATCAGATCTTATGTGCGCCTTCATTAAGTTTGGATTTATCTTTTGAAGTCTTTTTAAGGTATCAAGCAGAATGCCATTGGAAGTAATGGCATCTTGTGTAGCGTTGTCAAAGAGATGGATAATAGTGTGACTTGACAATTCTCCATTTACTTTAAAACTTCCCACACTTATGTGCCAATTGATACCGCGTTTGGCAAACCACTTTGATTGCGACTCTCTGAAAAAGATAAAAAAAAGTATTAAACCTAATTTGTAAGATAATATATAAAGCATCATTTCATAGTCATGTCCCTCACAAATTTTAAATTACTTCTTTTTCCATATATACAGATAAACAATTGTGTACGGCCTATACATTTTACAGTTGATACACTATTCCAGAGCTTGTCGTAAATACATGGACTTTGTTTTCCGTGCATAGCTTCTTAGAGTCAAACTGTTAAAACAAGGTTATGTTGCACAAGACTTTGGTCATCGCTACAAAAGTTCTACAGTCGTCATCACAAACTTGTTGGCAAATATAGCATCACCATCTCAGCCATGAGGACACCCTGGTTTCCTTCATCATAGTTTTCCTCTTTTGTTCACTACCCAATGTGACATAATATGAGTGACTCTGCTAGTGTTTAATGAAAAGCATAGGACACTTACCCTACCGGTGCACCTGGTCCATACCCCAAGGTTTTGGTGGAGCACGGGTCACTCATTTTTTTGTGTGTTATAATTTTGTTACTTTATGTTGTTTGTGCTGTGTATGTCTGTTTTTTTTTATTTTGTAATTGTCTTTTGACTTTGTCTGACGATACAATTTTGGTTGCCTTCTTCTACTTTTGTTATATTTATGAATATTCAAGTTAGCAGCCTTTTTTAAAGATAGCTGCAGCCACCGCCTGCAAAGTTCGCCTTGTCCCCAGCTTGTCGTATCCCGCTATTTGAACCCCAGTTGACTTTGTTTGAAAAACTTAACCAAAGTCAATGATGCATGACATATAGTTCAAAGTGACCTATTTCGGGTGGGATGCTCAAACGCTCCCCTAGATACATCTGAACAGCAAGTTACATGATGGTGGGCCACCTGGTATGGGAGAAATCAACTCAGACATAAAACTTAACCAAAGTCAGTGATGCATGAAATGTAGGTCAAAGTGACATATTTTGGGTGGGATGCTGACAGACTCCCCAAGATACATCTGAACAGCAAGTTACATGATGGTGGTCCACATAGTATAGGTGAAATCAACTCGGAAATAAAACTTAACCAAAGTCAGTGATGCCTGAAATGTAGGTCAAAATGACCTATTATGGGTGGGATGCTGCTAGCCTCCCCAAGATGCATCTGAACAGCAGGTAACATGATGGTGGGCCACCTAGTATGGGAGAAATCAACTCGGATGTAAAACTTAACCAAAGTCAGTGATGCATGAAATTTAGGTCAAACTGACCCATTATGGGTAGGATGCTGACAGACTCCTCAAGATACATCTGAACAACAAGTTTCATGATGGTGGGCCACCTGGTATGGGAGAAATCAACTCGGACGTAAAACTTAACCAAAGTCAGTAATGCATGAAATGTAGGTCAAAGTGACCTATTATGGGTAGGATGCTGACTGACTCCTCAGGATACATCTGAACAACAAGTTTCATGATGGTGGGCCACCTGGTATGGGAGAAATCAACTCGGATGTAAAACTTAACCAAAGTCAGTGATGCATGAAATGTAGGTCAAAGTGACCTATTTTGGGTGGGATGCTGACAGACTCCCCAAGATACATCTGAACAGCAAGTTACATGATGGTGGGCCATCTAGTATGGGAGAAATCAACTCGGACGTAAAACTTAACCAAAGTCAGTGATGCATGAAATGTAGGTCAAAGTGACCTATTATGGGTGGTATGCTGACAGCCTCCGCAAGATACATATGAACAACAAGTTTCATGATGGTGGGCCATCTAGTATGGGAGAATTCAACTCGGACATAAAACTTAACCAAAGTCAGTGATGCATGAAATGTAGGTCAAAGTGACCTATTATGGGTTTGATGCTGACAGACACCCCAGGATACATCTCCACAACAAGTTTCATGATTGTACGCCACACGGTATCAGAAATCAAGTAGGGCCCTAAAATGTATTGGAGTCATTCATCCATGAAATATGGGTCATGTGACCTCAAATTTTGGTGTGGTGGTAGCTATAGGTCACACCCTGATGCATCTGCATACCAAGAAATATTATTGTAGATCTTTTAGTTCCTGAGAACTAGCTGCAGATGCGGACGCCGAGGTACTCCAATAGTCCCACTCTACCTCATAGAGGCGAACTAAAAGGGAGCAATCATGAAACCTTTTCAGTTTTTTTCCTGAAATCATATATTGTGAAATTTTCTTTTGTCTTTTTGTAAGCTTGAAATTGACGTTTGATGAAATTTGTCCAAAATCAACAGGACCCTCACACATGTAGTATGTAACAATATCCAAGAGTTTTGCTTCACGCATGATTTTCCCAAAGATTTAACTTTGAGGTCATAGTTCAAGATTGAAGGTCAACATCCATGATATGGGACGTATCCTCTTGAGATGATCTACTCACATGCCAAATATCAAAAGAATATCTCAAAACAAAAGATATAGACAAGTTCCGACGGAATGAAAGACTGATCATTTAGGGCATCTGCCACTTTTTGTGGTGGGGTCCTAAAACAATCGAAAGTTAAAATTTTACATTTTTACCTATACACCATTGGCAGAAACTTCATTGCCCAATCACGTTCTATGAAAACTTCATCCTCTTTTAAATTGGACAAGGTATCTGATCTGGCTAAATCCTGATTAACAGAACGCAGTATATGCTTCTTCCATTCTTCTATTCCTTTACGACTCTGAAATAATATATTGGATTTATAATAACATGTCCATCATATTCAGATATATTGTTGTTTTTTTCATTCTCAACATTTCCTTCAAATTACGAAACTTTGTTAAGTACAATCCTGTTTTCCCCAAGTCTTGCTACTCAAAGACTAAAAAGTTATTAGGTAATAGGATATACTTTGATTAGGGCTATTCCATATATCATTAAAAACGTGTCCGAAAAAGTCAGTATGAAAATGAAAGTAACTATTATTCTGTTTATCTGCAATTTCATTATTATTGGTCGACCAGAATATTGGACCCCATATGAATCATGCTTTGCCTGATATTTTTGTAGATACAACACGTTTGTGAGATACAAAAAAATATCTGGTAGGATCATCAAAGGAAATTTTTAAAATAGCTGATAAATATATATAAAAAATGTCTCTTTACAACACTGTACATGCCTGCAAAAATATATAGTTGGTCATTATTGATTGGTTGCCATTTTCTGTTAATTTTTTTATCTGTCGTTTAAAGGTAAAAATGAAAAACATTCTGAAAAAGACTCATTTTGATTCTGTCATTGATACATTTTGTTTGACAGTGCAAACACCAACCCCATTCAAACGCTGAAATGACTTTGCCAAAAATTTCACTTCCAAATAGAAATGATTACTCATTTTTATATTTTTTTCTTTCAATTTTCAGATAAATCAAAATGACCTAGAATGGCACAAAAATATGATGTTCTGCTTCTTATTTTAAAAACTGTAAAATTCAATTCAGTACTTTCAAGGGACTATGGTGGACAGACTTGTAAGCCAAAAACATTGCCTCAAAACCAAATGGAGGCATAGTTTTCAAGAAGATTAATTGTAATCTCTCCCTTTTGGTTTGAATTTCAATGAAGCTTCTTTTATATGGTATTACCTGAATCAAAATATATTGGATTTCGTCCTTTTGGTCATTAGATTCGAAGATGATAGTGCCAGACTTAAATGCATCGTCTATGTCATCAATTGTTTTGTTCAGGTTATCACAGCTAAAGCATGATTGGTTGTGATTATGCTGGCAATCAATGGTGAAATCATCAGATCCAATGCTTAGAGCATACTGACAACAGTGGTCTGCTATTTCACTCTGGTTTGACACGTGCATCTAAAAAAAAGATATAGTAAAATTGTAACTTGATATTATCAAGACATCGTTAAGAAATTGTGGATTACGATGCTCCTGGTTTATACTAATTGGACCAATCTATGGAGGAATTTTTTAAACAACATACATGTACATGTATTTTACAATTATGACATAATTATAACATGACACATTGAAAATCAACGAAATTTGGCACACTGAATATCCATGAGTACTTGAACACTATGTCAAAGTCGTAATGGCATTAAAAAAATCAACACTCAAGAATTTATAGAAATCTCAATGGATTTTAATCAATCTTGGTCCAATGAATGTTCATAGTAAGACCTTGAATACTATTGCTTTTCAAGGTCATAGGTTAAAAACCAAAGTAATGGCAGAACTGTAAATTTTCTGACTAACATGTTTTTTTATTTTTATAGGGTAATCCATGGCAAACGTTTTTTAAAATCAATTTAATTTCAGTATTTTGTCTTTCAATGGTTTTAGTGTCAAATATGCATATTCAGTTCACCATTCCCTGCAGGTGTCAAATACTTGTAATGTGTCCATATTGGTGGATGAGCAGTGAGACGGTGGAATTCAACGCTCGGTGTTGTCCTTGTTCTTGTTTGTTTTATTTATTACTTACTTTGTACTCCATTTTGAGATACTGTTTAGCTGTCACTAAGGCAGACTGCGTATTTTCGGCCCAGTCAGATCCCATGCCTAGTCTTCCTAAGTTCACTACAGCTCTCTTTAAGTCTTCAAAGGCTTTGGCTCCGTCAGCAGCATAGTTATCAAGACCTTTCATGCATTTACGAATGCTAGGGCCAACAGCTTGGAGAATCCTCATGTACGAACTCTGACTGGCATATTCTGTAAATTCTGTTTCAGCACAGTACATTTTATATTGTTCTACAACTCTGGTTCTCACGCTGTTTAGTATAATCTTTGGTGTGTCAATTATCTGACCAGAGGAAAGCTTGAGATGGTTTTCGCCAAAAGGTACATCTGTCATAACAGCTGGAGACATGATAAATTCTAGAAAGTGGTCTATTTGGGAGTTTGATAGGTGCTCTCTATTTTCGCTGCTGTTGATATAGCGTTGTCCTGGTCCTATAGTCAAAGAGTGTTTTCTTGCCATAGTGTATTTGTATTTAGAAAGTCCAGGTAAATGTTTATTAATCTCTTTAAGAGAAAAATCAGTTGCAATAAGGGACAGTATTTGTCGTTGTGTACCCCAGTCTGCTGCCTGCTTATATGCTAAGCATACTGCTTCCAACATATCTACCGACGTTTTACTTTCCTTGCACTGGAACAATGCCTCAGAAACTACATCTTCTTGGCCAGGAGTTAGCACCTTCAATACTTCAGTCAGAATCTGTCTTGTCTTTCTCAGATAATCAGATTGTGTTCTACTTGATGAATCCTGCCAAATTGTTGTTAGAGTCTTTTTTATTGGACTCCTCCCACTCTTTTCCAGGAATAAATCAAGGGCTCTCCTTTTCTCTGATATTACAGGTTGAGCGGTAGCTTCACAATTCTCAGAGTTTTGAGTCTCTTGACTTGAAGGAATCCACTCACTTCCCTGGGAAAAGTTATCAACTGAAGACAGCGTGCTTTGTGAAAAACTCTGAAAAAAATTATATGGTGATAAATGATTTTTGCAATTGCCAGATTGGGAAACTATACAAGACTATTTGCTTTTGTCAAAGATAGCTGCAGCCACCGCCTGCAAAGTTCGCCTCGTACCCCAGCTTGTCGTATTCTGCTGTTGGAGCCTAAGTTGACGTTGTGCGAAAGTCTGAATATTACAAAAATAAGTCTGAGAGTCTTTTGGCAAACTCTTAAGATACAGCTGACTGTTGAATAATTATGGAAATTTATGAAAATTGAAATCAGATATTTTAGAAATCCAAATATTCAAATTAATTTAAGATGTAAACGATAAAAAAAACTCTATGGCTGTCTAGAAGAAGAATTATGTCAGAGTGCATGAGTAGCTGAGAAACGGACATAAAAGTTAACAAAAGTCAGTGATGCATGAAATGAAGTCAAAGTGACCTAATTTGGGTGGTATGCCGCCACACTACGCAAGACGTATCTGCACACCAATCTCCATGAGGGTAGGTCACACAGTGTCTGAGGAAACGAGTCAAACGTAAAGCTTAACCAGTCAGTGATGCATGAAAAGTAGTTCAAAAAGACCTAATTTGGGTGGGATGCTGCCAGACTCCCCAAAACCCATCTGCACACCAACCTACATGATGGTAGGTCACATATTTCCTGAGGAAACGAGTCGGACAAAAAACTTAACCAGAGTCAGTGATGCATGAAAAGTAGGTCATAGTGAGCTAAATTGGGTTAGATGCTGCCAGATTCCCTTATATGCATCTGCACACCAACCTACATGAGGGTAAGCCACACAGTGTCTGAGGAAACGAGTCGGACGTAAAACTTAACCAAAGTCAATGATGCATGAAATGTAGGTCAAAGTGACCTAATTTGGGTAGGACGCTGACAGACTCCCTAAGACGCATCTGCACACCAATCTACATGATGGTAGGCCACACAGTATCTGAGGAAACGAGTCGGACGAAAACGTAACCAAAGTCAATGATGCATGAAATGTAGATCAAAGTGACCCAATTTGGGTGGGATGCTGACAGACTCCCCAAGATGCATCTGCACACCAACCCACATGATGGTAGGCATCACAGTATCTGAGGAAACGAGTCGGACGAAAAACTTAACCAAAGTCAATGATGCATGAAATGTAGGTCAAAGTGACC
>JAOXYJ010789166.1:0-13637 GCA_028566555.1 Lithophaga nigra | reverse complement strand
TTACATAACGTCATGTCATTTAAAGATGATCCAACTGTAACATCCAAATTATGGAGACGCCATCCTAAAATGTAAAAATAATTTTTGTTCAAATTTTGCAAAATTTGTACTATGTTAACACTTTAGTTTGTGTATGAAAAATAGGTCCTCTATTTACAGATTTTCACCATTTGACACAGAAACTCCCACATATTTCTAAAATTTCCTCTTCTTCTTTGCATCATTCTGCTATAAAACACAAGTTATTACTGATATAAAACCACCGTCAGCCACAGTTACCAGGTCTCTGTCTAATAATATTCATGCATATTGATTTGTGTTATTTGCATTTGACGATAGATAAAGGCTAGTAACTCAGTTACTGCAGAATGTTAATTTCGGTTGACTATTGACAAGACAACTTCTTACATTGTACTTGCATAATTCTCAAATATATAACATTTTAAACAAAACAAGTAAATCTGAACATTAGGACCATTTGTGGTTTCATTAGGACTTTATGTGGAAATATCTATCAAAGTAAAGGTAACATTTCTCAAAACTTTCTCCTCATTGGTTTACTTGAGGAATAGTCCGTTTCTGAGACATGATTTCAAGAAGGTGTATGACGTAGCAACAACACTATTTTAGATATGTCTAGTCAGGTAGAAACTCGATTCAGATGGGAACTGCATGCCTATTACATAGTTGCTATGTGCAATAAAAGTACATTAAATAAGCATAATAATATAATTATAAATCGCAATTTGTTCATATTTAAGAAATCTATGCAAAGTCTTCAACCTTAACAACCGTTAAAAATTACAATAAACGTAAGGGTTGAAACAGTTAACTCTAAATAATTACGCTAATTAAAAGTATCCTCCTGCTCCCGAAAAAGCTGCAAAAATATAAAAATCGAAAAAAAATTGATATTTATTTCATGCAATTTAAACTTGTGATATATCATTCAGTAAAGATAAAAACCGACGTTGGATGATTTATTTAATAAATGTAAGCGGGTGGGACTGGATGAATGCGGTGTTCTTGATTTATAGATGACACATGGTATGGTTTAGTTTATTACAAAAAACCTGTGTATTATAAACGATTTCGATCGCCGATAAAATACCCTTTGAATAACCGGCTATATCAGGCAGAAATCCGATTGAGATCAAACAAAAGAATTGGAACTCTCTGTTTGATTAGACGCAAATTTTGTATACGGTTGTTTACAGAAGTTGCTACGTGCAATAAAAGTTAAGTAAAGAATTATAATGATATATTTTGAAATCGCAATTTGTGAATGCCTATATTTAAGAAGCTTGTAAAAGTCACACACCCGAAAACAATTTTATAACTGTTAAAATTTACAGTAGAGTAGTGGGTCTAAATAATTTCGCTAATAAAAAGAATTATCCTTAAAAATCCTGAAAAGATATACAAATCAATAAAAATCGAATAATCCATTCACCAAAGAAAATACTAAAGAGAATGGAGATACTTTTTATTATATAGATAGCAATGAAAGACAGTGATTTCCAAATGAAAGAACACTCGATATTTCAGTATGGTGACGCCACAATGTGAAAAATCATTGTTCAGCTTATAACGGAAATCGTAGTACGTTTCAAGTTCAGTCTGAAATTACTCAATAATATTCAAGAAGATGTATATAACAAAATATATAACTAATCTTGGATTTCAATTATCAAAAATATTCCTCTCATGAAAAACAACGCTATACCATGAATAACTCACACATGCGCTATGCACATTCGTAAGTTAATGCGTTTTTCGCTCATTCGATGAATATTTTCCGACAATCAAATAGTACTTTTGTTAATTAATAACAAAATCAACCTGTTGTAATAAAATTTTAGTTGCTTTGCTAATATCTAGTATGTATATACATATTCTGTTAGTGAGCATCATATACATTCTCAACTGATGGCTTGAAAATTGAAGTTGTTGCAGCGGATAATACTAACCACAACAGTTTTTTCTGTTCCATATTTCGATACGTTTCACGATATATGTCTTTTCAAGATCTACCCACCAATGTGGGGACTCGTCCTTACGCGTATGCGAAATGGTAGATTGATTCCCATCAACCGCTTTGTCAGAACTCCATGGTTCACCACGTTCCCAATATGTTGAACTTTGAGAAGTCGGTTTCTTATTAAGTTCAACATCTATCTGATCTGTAAAGAGATGAACTAAGGACAAGTTACTGGTATATCCAAAAATTTAAAAATTGTGGTGTTGTGGTATTTGTAAAGTATGTCATGTTAGAAAACGTTAAAATAAAAATCTTTCTTTATTAGTAGGAGATATAGGGAACAGATATTCTAAATTTAAATCACAATATCAAATATATAAACAAATTCAATGTAAAATTGTAACCATTGTAGTAAAACATGTATATGCATAGAACAGAATTGTATGGTTTATACTTTGTCCTTTTTAACAAACAATACCATAAAAAGTTTTTTTCCATCTTCGCGTAACGCTATTGTAGCAGGATGTGCTAGTTACCCATATCGACGTCTATTATCCCATTCCTACTAAGATAATCCATGTGATTCAAATGTAGCAAGATCTCCTAACACTGTCGACGCCTCTAATCTCACTCCTTTTGACCCATACTCTATCTCACATTTGTCTTATTTTAATGGATTATTGATATGTTTAAACGCTGGAAGGTACCCTACCACTATTTCATTATCATTTCATAATTATAATATTTTAAATTAGCTTTATTTATATTGGTTAGTACTATGACGACGAAACATTTACACATCGATAAAGTTTTCTTGGTGACATCATTATACCAAATTAATATATTATCCAAATAGTTCCTTTTGTGTTGTCTAATATAGGTATTTTTTCAATTATTTGACAAATTGACTGGAATTATAAGTAATAAATGCTATTTTCAAGGAATTTATTGCTGTTTTTTACTCACTAACTTACATCTTAATCAACTCCTTCAAAATAATCTTTATTACCATAATAAATCATGTTGTATGTGGTTAAATGGCGTCTAAAATGTTTATGTTCAGGGAAACCTACATATCAAGATGTTGTAATAAAAATTCGTGGTTACTACATTTCCATTTGAATATGAGGATTTCTTGCTTTTAAAATTCTTCAACGTCAAATATCTCTTCCAAATCTACGTTACATGTTTGTAGTTTATGTATATAATAATCCCTTTTTATTTAGTGTTAATGTAAATAAGTTATTTAGTGTCCACAGCTCTTATATTTTGCTGTGCACTTTAAAATGAGACATATGCGTGTGTCCACACTAGTTTAGCAAAGTTTTTTGTTTAAATATGCACATACCCGTATCACTACAATTTCTTTCGCGTAGTTGCTTCAGAATCCATTCGGACGTTTCGTTATTGAAACAAACACCTAAAAATAATAAAACATGTTTTGGCTTCAGAAAACATTTAAATAGAAAAACGGGAACTACATAACGCTGGACATGAAATGTCTAGAAAGTAAGCTTACAAGTTACCTTGTAACACGGTTTGTGGTAATTCCAAAAAGCCTAATATACCAATAAAAGGGTGAGGTATGATAAGAACAATCAAAGTGTCCCCTAAAATGACAAGTTTTAAATCAGTTAAAGATCTTGCTGAAATGACGGTACAGTGAATGTGATAAGTGGAAATTCATAATTCTATATACATTGGCTCATTATGACGTCATAACATGTCACGATTAAGCGTATTTTAACACAATTGTCAATTTAAAAAAAAATGCACTAAGATACTAAAGGGGCAATCAGAAAACGTAGATCAAAAAAGGACAAACAACGCCATAGCCAAACAAAGTCACAAAGTCAAACACTGATTCACAATTATATAACACGGAAAACTAAAGACAGAGCAACACGAATCCCATTAAAAACCTAAGTTGAAATCAGGTGCTCCAGAAGGTCTCAGCATCTCTTGATCCACTAGTAGCTATGTTGCTCATTTTAAAATCCTATAATAAATCACATTCGATGATAAGTCATGAATAAGGAAAAAAGGACGGAACTGTGATTACGACAAACGGAACAATCAGTCTTCATTTGTGACCCAGATATTCCGTATAGGTCGACCGCAAAACTTTCGAAGTGATGACTTCAAATTTACTATTAGAAACCCGTCGTTCACTAGCTTTCTTGCAAGCAACTACCCTCAGTCAAGAAAATCTTGATAGGTAGCATCAGTTCTGGAATATCGTATTAGCTGAAAGATATATATTTCTTATGCAGGTGCTACTGGAATGTTGTTATACATAAATGGAAAGTTCAAAATGGGAAAGTTAAAATCATTTCTTTTGTCATAAAGTTTTGTTCTCAACCGGCCCTAATTGTCAATTCCTAGGTGTAGATCAAGGTATGAAACAAATTTAGTTGTATCTGTGGTATTCTTTATTTCTAGTTCATTGGTATAGAAGCGATCAACATAGACACCAAACTTTGAGTTATTCAGTGAAAGGACATCATCTATATAGTGGAACGTGATATTAAAGGAGTTGAAAACCACGTCCACCAAACATAGCAAATAGGGTGTCAATCAAGAACTATAGTATTTTAATGATTTTATCTTTAGAGAACTTTTCGTTAGAATCAGAACTATCTTTAACAAAGTAAGTCTTGTCCCTTCCTAAAACGAGATATTTGTACCTACATTGGGCATTCTTTTTTATGAAATAAAGTTTTATAATTCTTTTAATTTTTCTTTCGGTTCAGAGTGAGGAATAGTTGTGTAAATGGTAGAGAAGTTGAATGTTTAAATGCTATTACATGAGGAGAGGGACTTTGATAGTACATACTCTTACATATCTTAGAATTTTGCGGAATCCACATTTGATTCACACCACCTCTGGATTAGCTAGTATCGGGATAAAATATTTTTTGGTGATATACACTCTTACACGTATTTAATTATTAATAAAACTACCGCAAAATGGTCATTTTCTGGCTTTTTTGCACTTTTACTCAAAAAATAGTTGACTCTGAGCCTCAAAGTCTTGATTATTACATGGATTATTAAACTAATTAGTCTGAAAAAGTCAAGTCTTATATTTACCTCTAGATTATGAAGTAACAAATCAACTGGAACGACTTTGAAACTTGACAAATATAGGGAGCAAAAAAGGCGGTTATTATACTTTCTCCTTTTACAGCTACAGCCAACTCTTAGGTAGAAATCTTGAATGTTTTAATACTTTAAAGGATAGAAGGCCGCACGACAAATATTTAGAATTTAAAGGTCTTATTTATCATTTATGCCACTCATCATGAATCAAACCGTAATAGATAACGGTATTCTCATTTCAGACTAACTCAAATACATTCACTCCTTTTTTTGTTGTGTTATCCTTTCAGGCTGATATAGCCTATATTTATAATGTAGGCAGCATTTTCATTAATATCATCGAAAAAAAAAGAAATGAGGCATATAAAATGAAATCATCCGTATGATACGGAAAATAAGAATTTACAAAATAAAACACATTTCAAATTAACTGATGAATGCTGGTTTGTTCACTCGGAAGAGAAGGTCCGTGTGGCTGATTGGTTAAAGCCTAACACCGCTGTCGCTAATTCGAGCCCTGTTTGCCCTCTTTATGTGTTTAGATTTAAATACCCTATTCAAGACCGGATTGGCTGGAGAGCTGGCAGAACTTTCTTCCTCAAAGTAAATCTGACACTCAACAAGATGAAAAACTTTCTGAAAGTAACGATAAACCAACCAGCCAACCGTTTACTGCTAAGATAATAATTAAGTGATACAAAAATAAATCAAAGTAAGACATAAAAAAACAGTACCTTCACTTTGTCTTTCAAGTATCAGATTGGAAATCTTGTCCAAAGTGTCTCTATAGAAGCAAACACCTAAAAGTAAATTATAAAAAGAAATTTTGAGATTTATCACTTGTTAGTATGCAGCGTCTCTGCCCTACTAAGATAAATTAGAATGTCTTGGTCACTGTACGGTAAAGTACGGAAGCCAGTTAGCGCCATGGTGGTGTTTTTTATTTATGTCGTTATAACGACGTAGTAACCTGTTAGAACAACTTACATGTAACACATTCGTAATGTAATGATAGTCTTTTTTCTATTATCGTTTTGACCTAGGTAACTCGTTATAGTAAGCTAAGTAATTAAGTGTTTATAAGGAGCTATAGCTAAGTCATTATAATGAGTTAGTTCAGTCTTTAAAACGAATTAGATTTGCTAAGTCATTATAACGACATAAATGAAAAAAAACTACATAATAGCACTAGCTTCCGTAGTTTAAGATAACTGACATAATTCGACAGAAATGTTTTTTGAAAGTATGCTAGACCGATTTCATTTGACAGAACAGCATGTCAGCACTGTAGACGTCGATAGCAAGGAGCATTTAAGGCCATCTTTAGTAAACCATCATGATTTCTGCAATGATAGCATGAATATTGTCGTTATTTATCTCTGAATTGCGTTGTACTTCATTCAATCCATCGTTGATAAGTCAAAAGAGCTTTTTCAACATAAAACCTAAAATGGTCTTTCAGCAGGACAGACAACTATATGTCGGCAGTTAAAATATCAGTATTTCGGCGCCATAATAGTTTTTCTTTACCCTGTGCAGCCGTTCATTATTTGTCGTATCACGGCTGTATGAGGTCAAAAAGTTTGACCCGACGTTAATATGTTTGACCCAAACATATCACGAACACTTCCGGTTAGTTTGCATAACATAAACACGCTATCGTTTTGATAGAGAAAAGCACCCCAAAATAATACGATAAATAAATAATATTTTCTTCATATAGAGATTGAAAAATAGCTGCTCGACAGAATCTCGTTCACGGGGCTTACTTCCAAAATTGTGGCTCACAGCTGATAGTTTACGATTTTTATATCGAGAAAACCTGATAATATATATGTATAAATAATAGCAAAATATCAGCACTACCTACGTAGAAGCATGGGATTTTTCTAAAAAAACTGTCATTGAGGGGCTTGAGTGGTTGATTTGATTCATGCTTGCTCTCTCCTTACTCACTACTATCCAACGTCTTTACGTCTGAATATTTGTTCAGGCGTTCCTCCTCCTGTAAGTCTCGTAGTCACGACATCGGTGAAAAATAATTTTAAAATTAGCATCTAGTTTTTAAGGAAAAATAACAATAAAGTATTTCACAAATGATGTAGCCGGTTGAATTTGAAGGCTTGGAGTAAGTCATTTTGCTGCAGAACATACTATAATTCTAAAAAGTTATATTTTTTCTATATAGCATTATTCAGGATATACTGCAAGTCTTTTCGTTAATGAACATAATATTTGACCAAAAGGCTATATTGCAAAGGCCATGCAATGGTATAAATATCTGGTTGTATATGCGACAGCTCATATTTTATTAAACTATTTTGAAGGGACATTAATTTGATCATATTTCGAAAACAGGAATAAAAACACAAATGTAACGTTACCAAAAGCAACTTGTTTGAATGAAAAATGTTAAATCAATTTGACAGCAAGTAAACAAAACTTTGTGATGATAAAAGAAATATTATATTTAAGAGATCAATAAGTCACTATTCCACAAGTAAGTGATAAATCTTGAATAATTGTAATTGTTCTGGTTAATTACTTTATGAGTATACAGATATCTGGATTACACTCGAGCATCATCGAAACTAAGGAGACACTATCTATAAAAATAATCAACTGGTATGTGTATGAACATATGCAAAATTAGCATGTATTATATATTTTTGTCCTTATTTCAAACCAGCAAATGGGACGTAGAATTTGTCAAGCCCACTAGGAATATTTCTGGAGCCATTCTCAATATGTCCAATTGGAAGGATCAGTTGGGCCATTAGGAATCTTGCTGAAAGCATTCTCAATATGTCCAGGTGGAAGGATGAGTCAAGGCCACTAGAAATTTTCCTCAACCTATTCCCTCATGTCCTTCACATTTCAGTTTACATCGCATTATACGAAGTTTAATTTCTCAGTGGACGATTAGTCAAATTCATTAGAAATTTTCCTTCGTGTAATAAAGAATGTTTCTTTATCATTTCCTTAATATTTCAGTTTACACCACGTCAGTGGAAGGATCAGTCATTGCCACTAGACATTTTCATCAACCCATTGTTAAATAAAGAAAGTTTCTTTATCTTTTCCTGAATATTTAAGTTAACACTGCATCATACGAAGTTTAATATGCCCAGTGGAAGGATCAATCATGGCCACTAGCATTTTTCATTACTCTATCGGGTAACAAAGATATTTTTCTTTTCTGCCATTGTATTTCGGTTTACACTGCGTCATACGAAAGGTATTATGCTCAACTGGTTTTCACTTGGAAATTTTCACTAACCTCTTGTGTCACAGGTGTTCCCAGTATATCCCTCCTGGCACATACATTTAAAACCATCAGGGATATTCACACAGACTGCACCACGTTGACAGGGATTAGGGCTGCATGCTAAATAATCTGTATACGAAACAATATACCGGAAAGTTATTTCAAAATATTACAAAGTTTGAAATTTATGCTCATGATGAGGAGAAGTAAATGGTCGATGACTATTTTTTATTTAATCACACAAACACAGAAAGAAATAGATTTTTAGTTTCAAAAGTTGAACAAATAGTAGTAGTTATGACTTTCTTTATGTGCAACATTCTATTATTGTTCCATGTGGTCAGCACCGATGACAGTATTGATATAGCGTGTAAATATTATACTGTCTCAAAAAACACAACATCAATATTATGATTTTAACTAAAACTTACTACAGACGGGAATATCACATATTTCCCATCGTGTATGTCGATCAGTGGTATAACACCAAGGGGCCGGTTCTCCATTAGGGTTTCGACAGAAGTTTCCCTCATCGTCCATAGCCCAAAATCCATGTTTATGTGGGTCGTGTTTTTTCCAAGCTTGACAAGTTTTTCCTGATTTGGTTACGTTTACCTTGCCGAAGTAATCAATTCCCTTTGGCGTCTTAATGCATTCTTTAGGTTCACTGGCTGTTGATTACATGAAAAATATTACTTGAAACATATTGCTGTTTAAACAGTGATAATCTGACAAAGAAATAAATACTAGGTGAAAAATGGTAATAAACATTATTATGACTTGTCGAATTAGGAAATAAATCCATTACACGATACAAAATAAGAAAGAAATTAACAAAGATGGGCAAACCGGAATGTCTCTTCTATCCCTGCATGACATATTAATTTTTTACTATACATATAATGTAGTGAGCCGATCTCCAAAAAAAATGACACAATGATTTAAAAGCATTGGCCACTAAAACATAAAAATAGAGAATTTCTCTTGCTTTAACATAATTTAGAGAGGGAGTTGGAAATAGTTGTAACTTCCTGTGTAAAAGATTTTAAGTAAAAAAATGAAAACAGTTATCCACTACTGATTCTTAACTTTGAAAAAAAGATCGATTTGGAAAGTCTCAACTACGACAGAACACTGAAATGTAGCGTACAGTCAACCTAAAAGTTACTTTATGAAATATTCCACGAAATGTTTCACTTCCTTATTAAATAAATTCCAAAGACCACAAATTAACTGATATACTTTTAAGAAGTTTAAAGTTTACTAAAGATTAGTTTTTATTTAAGCATGTTCAGTTAAATATTAAAATAATTACTGTAAGCAAGGTTTAAATTTTAAATTTAAAAAGGAATGGTCACATTACCGTTACAGCGGACAGACGTAGCCTCAAGCAAGTTATCAAAAACTATACTCATTTTCGCATCTACTTATATTCGCGAATTGTTCTTTTTATACAGCTTTGCGAGTATGAATTTTCGCATATGAAAGAAGATCTTTTGTACATATAGTGATTCAACGCGTGTACTTATTTTCTCGATAAAGTTGCTATCGCGAAATACACCAAGATAAATACTTCGCGAAAATAAGTAAAATTACAGTAAAAATACAATGGAATAATTCTACCAAAAAGGTAACATAATACATATAGGTATAAAATTTATGCATTGATTAGATTTCTGTCAAATACAGATAAACAGAATCAAAAGTTGCTGTAAAACTTGCCTTACCAGAAGGCCTAACATATTTGTAACACAAGTCTCTGAAGAATAAAAAGTTTGTAAAAGTCACATGACGTATACTGACATATTATGGCAAACCTGATATTACAATTATAATTTATATTTGGTTGCTATATAACAAAAATCGTGTTTTAGATCTTGCATACAAAGAAAGTGCAGTATCTTCAGACGCTATATATATATCTATATAGCTAAAAATCCATTATGTTACTCGTAAAAAACATCATCTTAAAAAATAAGCAGCTTTTAATCATTTTTTAACCAATTGATAAATTTATTTTACGTGAGGACATACACTGTTTTCTTATATGTCCTATTCAGGATACTTTGATATAGCAGGAGGAGTACATTGTCTTCGGTTTGGTATCTGATTGTTCTTTTGCACCCTCTGTTAAAACTTCAATTGAGTATTACATACGTACTACATTTAGGAATACGACAGATATCCCATCTAGTAGCATTATCAGTCGTGTAGCAATATGGTGCAGGGGCGTTGGCATCACCTCTACAAGCATTGGAGCCGTCGGGTCTTGTTTTACATGTCTTGCCCTGTTCTGTTGTACTTTTCCTTCCCATGTAGTCATAGCCATTTTTTGATCGGATACACTCCTCTACATCTAATAAAAATTTAGCAAAACTTAATAAAATTTTATGATTTTGTCAAAATTCACTAAATTTTATATCCAGAGAACAAGATAAGATTGTTATCAACAAGGAATCAAACACAAACACAAGCGAGGAAACATATACAACACCAATATCTTAAGCTAGGACAATATGAACTCCAAATAAAAAACCAGATGTGACATCAGGTGTTCCGGAAGGGTAAGCACGTTTTGGTCTATTTTGAAAATTGGAAGGAATAAATCGAACGGAAAACAATAAAATTCTTTAGTGTTTACGTTATAATCTTAATTTGTTTTTGACGACTTATTTCTACTCTGTTTATATTGTCTTTTATACTGCAATTTTGTTCTCTGTTGTGAGTCGTTTTGTTGTATCATATCCTAAGCCTGATTTTATTTTCTAATGCGATAATCTTAATTCCTTTTGATGATTTATTTCTACTGTGTTTATGTTGTCTTTTATACTGTTATTTTGTTCTCATCCCTGATGTGTTTCTGTTGTGCTTATTGTAGTTGTATTGTATCATATCCTTCTTATGCTCAATTTTATAGAATGCCTCCTCTCGTGAAACAAGACGTTTATATTTAATATGATGAAAGCAATTCCATCAAATTTTAAAAGATGAAAAACACGTCTTTATCGACGAACAAAATAAAATAAAACAGGAATAAATTCAAATGAATAACTAGTAGAATCAATATTCTGGTTTGGAACGGCTATTCAAAAGAGGCGGGAATACTTTCGAGTTTTTCCCTCCTTTTTCCGTCTGAATTAACATATAAAGCCGAACACATATTAGAAAAAATATTTAAAAAATCCACAATATCTTCCAACTCCGTAATCCTCATATTGATTATATTAATTGAGACAGATCTCACCACTTCTCTCTTAACCCTCGGCTTATTATCTCCTTTATCTCAATGCTAGGTCAAGACTCTGATACATAACGACCGCTTTTAGTGAATTCTGGTCTTTACGTTTCCTTAGGACTCGGAAGCAAACACCTTGAAGCCCAAAACTGACAATTATGCAATATTTGGTATACTGTCAACGACGTACAGTTGTTAAACTTAGAGACATATTATAACTAATTAACAGGCAGAAAAGTTAACAGATCAGTGTTATTAAATTTGTTTTGGATAACTTTTGATACAAAAAGGGATAAATGATAACCGTCAGTTCAATAATTATATACAAATATGGGATAATTGTACATAAAATTGATCAGGACTGCATAAACTCCCTTTCAGTGTTCAAGTAGGGAATCCAGGTGAACATCGTATCTTCTTTCACTTTATACAAAAGACAACAGAAATATTTAGTCAACTACGGTAACCATCTGTCATGTCTATCGTTAGATGAATACAAAGGATTTTCGCCTACATGTACTTCTTGTGTTGGAAGAGTAGCCCGCTTTTAAATTAGTAATTTGATAAATAGAGATCAATATTTCTACAGTAAATGCGCCAGCACCAACCAAAAACGGCCATTATGAGCCAGAGGTTCATGTAGAGCTAGCGGGATTGAAACATGGTGGTATGAAAATAGAACTCACCACACAGAGGTACAGTACAGAAATCCCATTCTTTATTAGGATTTGTTGTATAACACCATACAGTTCCTGCATCTCCTCTAATGTTACGACAGTAATTTTCATAACTGTCATAATCGTGGTAAGAATGGTTATGTGGGCTGTTAGAATCCCATCTTTGACATTGGTGTCCTCCTTTGGTAACGTTAAGTGTCCCAGTATAGTATGTTCCTTTTGAGGTTATCATGCAATTAGCTGGCTTGGGATTTTCTAAAATTGAAAAAAGTCAACGTACCTACCGTATCGTATCAAACATAGAAAGGTTATAGGTTTTTTCACATTTAACAACAACTAATATTTTCCAAATCAATAATATTAGAATAAGCAGTAATCATTACAGCAGAATAGAGAAGAACGGAACCTTAAATGAAACATTTAAAGAATAATAAAAATTTACAAAAAAGAAAGAAAGGAAAACAAGAAAAGAAACTTAAGTGATTAAAACCATTATTTGTCGTTACATCCATACCAAAGTTAGGGTGTGTCTTATTGTCACTTCTTAGTTTTCACTAATGGTAATGGCGACTGTAATTAGTACATTTTGTTTCAGACTACTTGTTATTTTAATATACGTTCTAGTAAATGTATCTTGCATTTGTCGAGCAACAGTGACAATTCAGAGCCGAAATATATGAAGGTATCAAGCAGATATAATTATTGATCGATGGAAGAGTATATTTTTCTCATTTCAAAATTAATTCTCTCAGTGACGCTAGTAAGCTACCGTATTCTTGACAGTAGAATTGTGAGTGAACTCGGAATTCAAGGTTTAAATCTAAACTGAATCCAAGAAAAATGTAATTTTTAAATATTGAACACAGTGTGAAGGTAGCCATGTTTTTTGGTAATAAAAAACTCATTTTCATAAACAGTACTTCGGCCAAAATGGACACTTGTACAGTAAGTATTCATTTTCATGAACAGTACCTGTGATAAAATAGTGAGAACGTCAATCGTTGAATCCTACTGAAATCTACTTTCGAAGAAATGTTTATTTGGCCAAAATGGACACTCCTAAAGTAAATATTCTGTAATCGGAACTTCTTTTAAATGTTAACCACTAATGAATATTCGTTGCTTACCACAATGACCAGGAGAAATCATTACATCATCTAGAGCAATATCACACTTCCAGTTGCTTCCCCTGATGGCGTCAAAACGGATCTAAAGATGAAAAAAAGACAAACATATGTTTTTTTTTATTTACAACTTTGAGACTATGTAAGTTTAAAGGATAAAGAACATATTATGACCATCGTAAGATAAGTTATTGATATTAGATTATATATATAGTCAACTGAACCTTATTCATCAACATATAATGCGTTA
>JAOXYJ010788058.1:0-13638 GCA_028566555.1 Lithophaga nigra | reverse complement strand
ACGTCCCCAATCAGACTGGACGTGACTGCGTATTTATACATCCCGAACAGCCAAACGGACGCCCCCTCAGCACGGGTTTTACGGCCGGACGGGAGAAGTCCAGGTAGCCATACTTCTATACCCTAGCTACCCTTGGGGTCTCCAGTTTAAAGATATCCTGGCAAAAACTTCTATAGGCTATGATTCGCTGCTGACGAAAAATCATTTATCTTACTAGTATTGTGAGTTATTATTACTATCTTAATTATTATGATATATTTTGACAAATATACATGGTATTAATGAGTTCCCAAATAGTCGTTTAGGGAGTAAAAGGAGTTTATTTCCTCGCACGCACTCCCATTATGTGATGGGAATAGTTGATTCCAATAGACTATATCAGCCTACATGTAGTAACCAACCTATTCTGACAATACTCCGATAAATGTTATTATAACTAAATGCAATACCTGAAAAACAAGAAATGATCTACAATGAAATTTTATATATTTTCAATATTTGAAATTTCGATTGTAGTCTGTTGTATTTATTTTTATTTGAATATATATGTACTGTTGGCTCTTTTAAGTTAAAGGAGCGTAAGACATACTCAAAGTATTTTTAACAAAATGCTGTGCTTCAAATTTCTGTCTGTCATGTTGTCTTCAAGATAAATATTAGATATTGGCATTTATTCTTGTTTCAGGATAATCTTCAGACATCGATCTCGTCATTAGAAAATGCATTAAGTGGAATAATGGTAGGATATAAATAACAAAATCCCTTTCAATTTGACATATATCATAATTTATCACAGAATACATTCTACACTCTTACGACAATAAACTGGAGAGAATAGATTGTTTTACGTCAAACAATAGTATTTTGATAACTCCTGTATTATTTATATTGTGTATCAAGAGTTCAGAGGAGTCCCAATTACACACAACTTTTCTATTTTTTCCATGTCAGTTCTATCCTTTTACTAGTTTAATTTATTTCGTACTTTTACAACTTAATTAATGCTGATAAATATGTACTAGTATTACTTGATTAGAACCTTTTCTAAAAGAAACAAAAAAAGTTTTTTCTCTAATACAAACTTATTACAGTACTTTATTTTTACATTTTTTTTTATTGTACGATATTGCATTCTTTCAGACGAAAATAAATAATACACTGGACACAGCAAGAGCTGCAGATGATCAAATTCAGAATAATATGGTCAGCGTTATACTGCAAGTAAGTGACCTTTTAAACGTAAATTTACATTAATCTTAAGCAATTATTTATGCTCTTTACGACACTTTCAATGACCAGCTTTTTTTCCAACTTTGCTGCTTTTATCCTATTTATTCCTTTGTACTATGTCCCTCTAGGTTTGGTTAATTCCAGTCTGGTGGAGATAAATTCCCTAAAATCTCCTCTTTCAATTACAATAGACCAGGTCCCAAGGTCGGACCAGAAGTAAGATGTCGGTATGCTGAATGAACAAGATAAATGTACACGCTTGGTAATTTCAAGATGGCTGCCAAGTTGATCCAATTTTAAACTGTAAAAACTCCTTAAAATGCATTAAAACTTACCTCAATACTTTGTAATACAACCTTTGGCTTTAATCACACGACGTATTCTTCTTGGAATGGTATGATAGCGATCCTGAATATAACTAACAGATATGTTCTCCCACAGTGTTGTAGGGGCTTCCATCAATAGTTGAGTTGTAGTTAAGTCTTGGACCCGATTCTGCAAACCTCTTTTACGTTTCAACCAACATTTTCTATTATGTTCAGATCAGTACTTTGGGCTGGCCAATTAAAACAGTTAATACCATTTTCTTCCATAAATTCCTGTACAGTCCTAACCCGATGAATGGGGACGTTGTAGTCTTGGAAAACGTAAGAACTTGTTGGAAAATAACGTGCTACCACAGGCCATATATTATTATCTAAGATCTCAATATATTTCTGAGCATTTATGTTATCATTTAGCATTGTTATTGTCCAAACTCCATGATACGTAATGCATCCCAATATCATCAACTTAGCTTGGTGTTTAGGTCGAGGATTGATACAAATGTGGTGATTCTTCTCGACTTCTCTCCATACATTAACCCATTGATTTCCGCCAATAATTATCTTGCACTTGTCACTAAATATGACAATTTTCCAAAAATTATCTGTAGTCTTGATTCTGTCACGTCTATACCACATTAAACGTTTCCGTTTGTTGACTTTACGGATTCGTATCTTTTTTTTTGCCACCCGTCTCTGATAGCCTTCCTGGAACAATTGTCGCCTAACAGTTCGCTCACGTACTTTACTGTCCCTATATTCATTGAAAATATTGGTAACTTCATTCAGAATGCTTCTTCGGTTGGTTTCACAATGTAAACAATCTTATTCGTATCCCATTGACTAAGAGAAGATGGTCTGCATGATCGATTGGCATTTTCAATGGAACCCCGATGCGCATACCGTTTTAAAAAGTTGTAAACAGTAGATGGACAATTTCCGCTGATGCGGATGATTTCCGACTTCAAACATTTTTACTATTGCCGTTTTCTCCTCTGGTGTCAATTCTTTCCCTTTGCGAACCATATTGTTTACATTGGAAATTCGACGGATAACGTAATTTTTAGAGCACGTGACATGTGTTGTACTCAGCTTTCAGTGTGCATAAAAAGAAACATATCTCTACTATATTTCTGTCGAAAATAAACTTGCTGTTAAATTGACGTTTGCTCGACGCAATTTTTACAAATATTTTTGTCAACAGTCTATAGTTTTTTATATTGAGTTTTCTTGAAAGGAGTGAATATCGTGTGTACCTGCAGATATCTCCAGCTTAAAAACTCAAATAACTAAAGACCTGAAAAAAAACCAAAATGAAAATTTTTTGTCTACATTTTGCAAAGCACTTTGCATTATAAGTGATTAAACATAATTAACGATACTAAACAAGCTTTTAATAACTTGATATTTAGATGCAATAGGCATACAATGCAATTTAAACCAATATCTAGCGATGCTACTGCTTAAACCACTTACAAAGGTTCTGACGGATATAGTTTGTTTGGAAGATCTATTAGAACATAAATGATAGGATAAAACATATTTTATATTATACTTTTATTATTTCAATGTATATTGATCAGAGGAAAATAATGATGTGTTAGATTAAGAAACACCATGTTTGATTTAAACATGACGAAAAATTGAAAACAATAGATGTTTAAATTAGATATCTAGTGGTATTGTATATAAATGTGTTTTCACATGTATATATCTAACATTTACTTTCTGTTTTCCAGGCAGCAATCGATTTTAAAAATCAACTTCTGTCGTACATCGACTCTTATATCGCTCAAGTGAGATATCTTGTAAGTGTATAAACGATTCTTTTAGTCTTTCAGTTACATACCTTCGTTAAACTCGGCAGATCTCTTCGTTAATGTATCATTTTGGCACTTAATGCTAACTGTTCAAAAGCCTGGCCCTAACTCTTTTATTCCTGGATCGTTGTAGTTTCTATTATTTTTATTTATATGCAGGAATCACACATAGCTTACTCTAGTATATTAAAATTTTCGGGAAAAAATTTAAGGCTTAGATTCTTTATGAAGGAAAGTTTAGTATGAGCAGATAAATTCTGACATCCAGTGTTCTTGATGGAAGGAATTATTCTTCTTCTTCTTATTTTAATGCATGAGAGGATTACCGAATATCATGAAATCGTACACCCAGAGAATCAGACAGGAACTTTGTCAACTTTATCAACAATTAATTAAACACAAGCACAAAGTATATAACAAACATACACAACACTAAAACCTAAAGCTAGGACAGTTCGAACTGTCATAAAAACCTGGAATGACATCAGCTGCAGCCAAAGAGTAGGCATGTCCTGCTCCACATCGTGAACACGTCATATTGCCCTGAGTGTTAAGCTAATAAAAACTCGTAAATTTGTATTATTAAATAATATTAGTTCTATTATTTTAAATCTTGTATGAGACGAAGTTTCTGTCATCACTTATACCTTCCTCGAGCCTACAGTGAAACGTGACAAAATCGTAAAAATAAGGTCATAGAAGTGTACACGTTACATGTATAAGTATCAGGATTACAACTTTTTGCTGTATAGAGAACATAGTAATTTTATTATTTTTATTGATTCCTTTGTCATTTAAAGTTTATACACCCAAAATCGTATTTTTCCCGTAATGATTTGACCAAAAACTATTCCATAAAAAATTAAAATATGTTATTGCATTTTAATTTGTTGAAAAATGTACCACAACAACTTATTGTCATTTTTTTCAATTTCGTTTTAACATATGGGATTCTGAACGTTGCATGTAAATTTAAGTGAACGGTATGTTCTTTATACGCAGTTAATGATTCGAAACATATGAAATGACACTGAGAATCAACTTAAGGCTTATTTCAAACAGGTCCGTAAAATCAGTTTAGATAAAATACACTAGTCGTTTTTAATGAACACCATGAAGATGCCATTACCTTGCTATATAAGGAAGTACCAATTCAGCAAAGGGGGATAAATTATCAATGTTTAGCTATTTAATAGCAGATAAAGTATTTTAGATAAAATACATATAAAAACAAAAATAGCAAACCACAAGTCGGATTTTTTGTAATTTTAATTCCAGATTTATAACGAATTAGCAGCGTGTTTACCAATATGGAACCTATGGGAATCTTTTACAACAGTATTCTGTAGTTATACTATTAATTCGTTGGTAAGATAATTTATAAATGCTCTATGAGCCAAATTTGTGTCAAATATTGTTTGAAGTATTAAGGCAGAAAAATCACACATATTAAGTAGTCGTATTAATGAACCTTGCTAATGTGCTTGGCCAAATTTGTTTTTAATGATTGGAAAAAAAAATAAATAAATAATTGTAGTATTCCGATTTATGTATTTCACCTGTTGTTTTGATCAAAGTGGAATCAAGTAATTGTTTTTCGTTTGAAACCTAAAAACGCATGAAAATATTATACATACAGAGTGGTATACACAGTGGAATAATTCAACAATGCAATACTGATTTCAGATTTTCTTCATGCCTTTATCTTTCAATGAGAATTATTTTACTTCCTTTGATGTTTTTATACTTTTATTTCAGAATGCGTTTTGGTTTGCTCTTGGATGGGGCTTGTTTTTCTTCCTCCCTGTAATTATAGTGGGAGTTAAATTATCGAAGTTCTACAGAAAGATGAATGAAGATGAAGGCTATGTCGAGTAAGTGTTCACATGCATCACCCATAGAGATCATGTTGAATAAGGTTTCATACACACAAACCGAAATAGATCAAATGTATTGTTGATAACTGTAATATTTATATAGCATTTAAACAATATTAAAATCATCGTTATAAAGCGGTGACGCCTTGTTGATAACAACGTTGAAAATACTTTGTAAGCGTGCCGATATTGACACAACTTCCGGCGGTTTCTCCAGGTAGACCCACATTTCATCCATGTCTATATCAAAAACGACTTTGGTGACCCCATATGAATTTTATATCAATCGGTAAAGAAATTTCAACAGGAATAATTTTTTCAGCAAAATGTTAAGTTAGGTTGTAAATTTCGATCTAAAACAGATTCACGGAATGTCTCCTACAAATTATACCCTCATTCTTTGTGTTTTCTATCTTTAACCGTTGATATTTTACGGTCCGTATCTCCGAAACTGAATCGGTTACTTTCATTTTTGTTTCGTTTTCCGTTATTCTTTACTTTACCATACTCCAGGTGTGTGCAAAAATAAAAAAACCGCGGAATAATGATGCATGTACCTATTACCATAATTTATATGAAATCCGAAATGCATTCAGCTTTATAAAAATTGTGATAAATTGAGAAAATCATACACACTTAATAAATTTTATTTTTATAGACATCCGAAAAAATTTTGTAGTGTCAAAAGTATACCCTATACTTAATTCAAATGAACTAAGTATTTCATTTTTTTTAGCGACGAAGAAGAAGATGATGATGAGTGAGTATACAATAATTACACTGTATTTAATTTTAATACGATGATGATGAATAAGTATATAATAATTACACTGTATTTAATTTTAGTAAACAGGAATATGAGGTACAATAAATTGTTATTTCATCTATTGAACACAAATAATGGAGGATTAAAAAAATCATATTAAAATTACAAATCAGAAAATGATGATTGATACAGATCTCCAAAGATGTTAACTGTGTGTCTCACGTGGGCTGATATGTTTTACTTCTTGTTTTTATTTGTTTGGGATATTGTTGTAGTGAATCTAATATAAGAAATTATTGATCAAAACCAGTTTTCTGCTATACATATTGAAATAACTGTAAAGCTGTAACGTATACACTTTCTGAAAAACTACAGGCAATTTACTTCCAGTTTAAGTCAACCATAAACGAAAGAATAATAAAACTTTCATAAGCATATTATTATATCAGAGATATTCTGTCTTCCAGAGACTACAAACATATCCCTTCGCATTTGCCAGATAGGTTATTACTACTAATTATTAAAAAAACAAATTCAATATACCCTATTGTCGTATGATCAATAATTAATGTTTTTGCGTAATTAAATTAATTGAGTTTAAACCCCTTATGCCAAATTTCCCATTTCCAGCTTACCATAGCAATCAATGCATGCAATGAATGTGGGAAACACAGGAGATTGTTCATTCTCGCCAAATGACTGGAAAGTGTTCGTGAACAGCGTGTCCGAACTCGTGCCTTAGTAGTAAAAGGTTTTTTTTATCAATACAAGACAAAGTGCCGATTGATTTGAACATACTTAAAGTTTTAAAATGGACCTTAAAAACGTTAAGTAATATGATATAGACATTGAACGTAGGCGATAAAAGTAAGAACGATTTGGAAAATAGCTCCATATTTTGAAGGAAAAAACGAATTGTTTAGTTCTTAATTTAAAATACGAAATTATGAAATTTCAGTTTTCCATCTCCACTGTCTGATTATCTTTACTGCTTTTGATTAACACTGTTTCATTTCTCTAATTTTCAGTCCTCCTTCTTATGACATGGGGCATCATCGAGGGTGAGTTCATAGAATAATAATTCAGGATATCAAGAAAAACATATATATTTTATCACTCTTTACACATGCATTAATGTTTTATTCTAATTGTCAGTGTTGGATTTTGTTCCTGTTAAAAATTAATACTAACTTGCCTTGTCATATGTATTTATTATACACAACCGCACTGATATTTTGCGCCTCTACTTGCCGACTTATTCTATTACTGATATGAATCCGAGTTTATGAGGGCCTTCCTGAAAATAAAAGTAAAGTTGAATGTTCTGTTCACTATTTCTATCTGGTATTTCCATTTTTTGGAGTGTTCTTTCGAAAACTAAATATTGCTAATCTCTTATTGCTACTTTTCAGACTCACACTGCTGATCATCCGTTGAATTAATATTACATACATATACGTAACGAAAACATAGCACTTAAAGTTATCCTTGGACAGGCAAAATACAGAAGACTGTTATAGAAACATGACGATTTTTGAAATTCATTTCCTATCTTTAAGTCATAGTATTCAAGTTATCTCTACATAGCGCGTTTACTTGACAGCTTTTAAAGTGATATTTTATTTCTTGTGGTTGATATGAATGTTTTAGCTTTTTATAGGCTTCCTTTCTGATTAATGTTAATGCATTATCTGTTAAAGCTATCGAATATATATTAGACACGACATTTATTTTACAATGATGAAACATACTTAATTCAAAGCGTTGAGACTTTTGCTAAACACGCATGTTCTCTATATGTAATAACCATGTTCTAACTATGAGGGCTTCTTTCATGGAACACGTTTTAAAGAACTAATAAGCGATATCAGTGTCAAAACAGATCAGAAAAATGTTTTAAAGTTTCTCGAATGAAGTTATTGTTATTTTCACGGGTATGCACTTGGTCTTAGGGTAGTATTTTTTTGTTTTAAGATTTCTTTGAATTACAAGTGGTATCAAAAAATGAGCAGAGGTAAAAACTTACATCACAGGGCATACGTCATCGTCCGTCCGTCGTTAGCTTTTCACCCTTCAGTGCTACACTCAGTAAAAGGAAACCAAACATGACAGAAATTCGCATTAGAAGATCGTCTCCAAAAATTGCTTTTCATGCCAATCAGAATTTAACACAGACCCGGTAATGTTAAAATTCCTGTTTTACTGTGTGAATATGCATTGCGTGGTTTTCTTCCAAAACTATTTTTAATGCCAATTGGAATTCCATCCCAAGACGACTACCACCATTGAACATAGTTTAACATTTGACCTTATGGGAATTGCATGAAAAGATCTATTTGGAAACCACTGAGACGGTTTAAGTGAGAATGTTTAATCATTCAATGGTCCTTCATGAAGTTCGCGATTTCATGCCATGCCATGTAATTCCAAGATCACTACCATTAATGATGAGCATAATTTAACATTGAACACTTCAGGATGATCTTGGAATCAGGTAAATCAAGTAAAACTACTCATGAATGATCATTGCATAATGTGTTAATTTGACTCCCAGATAGGTATTACAAGTCACTTTATGACAAGGCTGAGGTGATTCTCTAGTTTTAAGATATAATACCATAATGAAGCAGAATAATTTGTGGAATTTTAAGGCTTAAAATGAAATGATTCCATTTGTAGATATTTCATATTCTATGACTGCAAGTATTTTAACTTCTGATTTTTCGTTTTTTCTTCTTACAAAGTAAACTCATTATGAAATTGAATCCGACATAGCAATTCCCTGTGTCCTTTATCTGGGATTTGTATACCCCATAAAGGAAGTATGACACTAGAAATGTGGTATACTACTGTTACCACAAACATAATAATAATTGAAATAATGAATCATTATACAAAATGTAAATATTTATGTAAATACGTTTTTTTAGATGAATTACAATACGATGTTAACATGAAGATGACTTTCTTGAACATTTCAAAATTTTTTTTATCTGACACTAATATAATCATAATCATTCAATTCACGTCTAGGAAATAGGCTACATTTTCATTATATCTTATATTCAATTTTAGCAAGTCGAGGGTCAGAACTCCTCCAAGGTAATTCTTGTATGAAGTAGATTAGTCTTCTACTTACTCTGTTATCTCGTAAGGAAGCAACACTTCATAGATTGATCTATATTACTTACCTAATCTTTCTGATACTAGTACGATGCTTAAAGGTTGGCTTAAGAGAATTCGATGGATCGAGACTTCTTAATTTTTGGAGTTCTGTGTTTTGTCACTGTAGATCCATCTATGGGCTTAACTTTAAACGAAAGTTTCGAAGAACCATGAAATTCATGGACATTGATAGGAATAATTTCTCTGTTCGCAAATATCCTGACTAATCTTTATATCTTAGATCATTACATAGAGCAATGGTTGCATTACACATTTCTGTGTCTACTAAGAAAACATAACAAGACGTCGATGTACAAATAATTTGGTAATGTTATAATGCCATATTTGGACACAAGAAATATATTATGTTATTGAAATCTGACAGACATCTCTGACGTCAGGTTGGTTTCTTATCTGTTTTTTTACGTTTTTATTACAGTACATATAAATTTTAAGTCTAAATTACGTTTTTTTCACATCTATAGCCGTAAAATATTAGAAAAGTGTATTTTATTAAGAAGTCTTTAGGATAAATATTTATCAAAAATGTGTACAACTTTGCGTCCTATGAAAGTGTCATGTTTGCGAGCTTGTTTTTCCTTTGAAGCATAAACAAATAAGTACAATTGTGTTTGATTCTGCTCTGGTTTATTCAAAGGTTCAGTTATCCCCGCAGGTAAGTGTGTCTTCAGTAGAGTAGTTTACTAATAAATGATAAGTCAGAATGATCTATTAATGGGAGTTAAAGGCTGTGCTTTTCAAATTATGGCTCCCACTTACATCTGGAATACTTGTCTCCAAGTCCATGTCATCTGTTCCGTTACTTTTTTCATTGTTCATATAATATGAACGTATTCATTTTATATTTCATTTTCTACTCTAGAACCAAAGAATACTTGACAGGTGTGGTCAAAATGATAAATTAATTTTATACATTGTATATTATTCTGACAGAATGAAGACTAACGGTAGACTACACAGCCTGCAAACTATTTCTTTGGCTGAATTTTAAAACCATCTTGAATCGAAGTTTGAAAGAATTTCTTAAGGGAAGATCCCAGTTATATTTTTTCTGAAAATCGTGCCGACAAGAAGTCAAAGCCTCTTTTGTGGTACTTAGTTTATGAGGAAAAGTGTTCAGATAACTTTTTGCAGAATTCGCTGGGGAAACTGAGACTAAGGTCCTCTCTTAGAATATGTTTTGTATTTTTGTTTATTTTTGGGGGGGAGTTGGGTTTGTTTTTGTTTTGTTTTATATGTTTTGTTTTGGTTTCGAAAGTGTATAGTGAAAAGAAATGCAAAACAGCACCTCTCACTACATATATGGCTTAATGATTAAATTTTTACACAGATGCACATTAAAAACTGAAAGATTCTCCGGAATACCCTACTTATATTAAAAGAAAAATTACAAAACTACCAAGACTGAAAATGAGCTGTATTAACTTTCATAAAGATCTCATGTGGTCATGTTAGAGATGAATAATCTCCATTAAAATGGTTTTTAAGATTTTTCGTTATTCGAGCTACATGAAGATGACTACTAAACGATATTAAGTACACGTTCTCTATACTTCTTCCTTGTCTTGACCCAATTTATAAATATTTTGATGTAATACATCTTAACATTCAGACGAGAAGTACTTAGAGTTTTTTTAGTTCAAAGTTATTATGAAATGATGAAATATAAAATGATTAATCTTTGGTAATATTTGTAATTTGCTTTATTCAAGGAAAAAAAAATTAATGTCCACTTGTCCTTGATAGTACAGACAGCATATTTATTGTACCTTTATTTAGAGATACTAGCATATTAGGTTATGGAGACTGATGTTGCAAATATCTTCTTTCGCTTTTTGAACGCCAATGGTAGTTCTTATATAGAAGTACAGCTATCTAGCGGTCTCCCGTTCGGCAGTAAAACCAGTGCTGAGGGGGCGTCCGTTTGGCTGGGCGGTATGTATAAATACACAGCCACGTTCGGTCTGATTGGGGACGTTAAATCCAAGGCACGTGTTGGGAGTGCCACACTCTTTGCACGTTTAAGAACCCGAACAGCATTTCTTCGGAGTGGGCCGTAGGTGACCTGTTGTAAGGCTAAATTTCTGACCTACCCTCGTTGTCCAGTGGCAATCAAAATTATCCGCCCCTTCTTCCTGTGCACCGAATTTTCAGAACCTACCAAATGATATATTAACTGTTCTCGTCCTGAATGTGCATGAAAAAATTTGCTGCTGGACGTTAAAAACAACAGTCAATCAACCTTTCGCTTTCTGGTAAGATTGCATGTAGTGCAAATAAGCTAATAGTTTGGTTAGTAGCTGGTGGGCAATTAGGTATAGGGGCTATTGCTGTTCTGCTTAACTCCTCTGCAGTTGTCATCATATTGAGTTCAAATGTATCATGAAATAAGAATACGAAGTGAAAATACGCATATATTTGAAGTTCTGGTTGGAGATTTTTCAAAATTATTGGCCCATTTTGATACTTTATGTTAAAGCATGGAATTTTTCATTTCAGCTCGGATTTAGTCCAGTGGTAGCAGGTAGTAAGAATATAAATGGTGATGCGCGTATGTCGTCATTTTGGTCTGTTTTTTTTCGGGAATAATTGTCTTTTTACCATATGCTGTATGTTAAAACATTAACTTCTGCGTTTCCACTTAAATTTTATCAGAATACAAATCTGCTTGCGATAAATCAGAGCAGGTAGGAAGACGCGCATTTCCCAAGAATTATCGGGCAATTACAAACTGTATGTTAAAAAACAGGACCATTGTATTTTGACTTGACTCTCATATTGAGATCATATTGAACTGACAGTAGGAATATGAAGTTGAGATGGATATATTGTTTCAAAATTCCAGTCAAATATCCTCACATTTACGCAAATCGATCATCTTTGTCATTGAACCTAACCGGTTATACAAATGATTTGTCTTGTATTTTGAGTTTACCTAGGGTATCATTGAAATGATTTTTAATACAGGTTCTCTGTAAGTAATAATGTATGTGTGTAATATATCTTAACATCCAAGAAAAGAATATATGTATTACATTCGAAATTTGACAAAATAAACTGTACATATATTTTACAAGACAAAGTAACTAAACTGATAAACAATGTACAGCAGTAATCCTTTTTCACTACCGTACGGTGAAAATAATTATATCCTGTATAGGAAGATGTGATTCGTTTACTACCCCATTTTAGTGACTTTAGAAGATACATAGTGTACCCATCACTTTTTCAAAATGATTTGTTCTAGCAGTAGTTCAATTTTGTAATAAAACAGGAATTTGGTCTCATCATCATTATCTTTCCATTTGCATTGTGTTTTACTGCCTTTCTATGGTATCTGCATCTGTAAGTGTTTTTATTTTCTTTCATTGTCTCATCTTCTCAGTTTATTTGCCATGGTTCTATCTACCATATTTTAAAATTTATTTAAACATGTCCTATTTAAGAAAATGTTATGCTGCAGTAAAGTGAAATGTTATAAGTTTTGCATAATGACACGTGTAATATATGACGCAAAATTAATCAAACTTAGACAAAGCGAGTGATATATAAACATCACAACTCGTAATTCATATTTACAACAGTTAATGTTATATTTTTCTGTACGTGTTATTTCACCGTAGATACCACATAAGAACTCATCTTTAAATTCTTGTTAAGCTGTGAGCAGTTTCTCTTTAATTTAGTTCAAGCTGAACTAATACATTAAACAAAATTAAAGTATATGTCTATATTTTATTTTTTAGGTTCAACAAAGTTTCACCAGACTACTAACAAAGGTGATAGATTGGAAATTTCAACCTAACAATTCTGGAACGAGTGACATTGTTGTCTTCAGAGAGCTATTTATATAAATGCTAGTAAATAATTTGTATACGTTACCAGCACAACTGATTCATATATTTTTTGAAGTCGTGTAAAAACGTTTTAATTTGTTCTATTCTATCAGTTTATTAAAAAAAGCATTCATTTTTGCTGTTAAACTGGATTCATGGTACGTGCATTCATGAGTTAATAAAACCATTGTTAGTTTATTCTTAAAGAACATGTTTTCAGTCTCATTGGTTTAATAATTATTTAGCTTTAAATCTTTCAGAAGGTTAAAAATGCTTGTTTATAGGGTTAAGTATGTCGTTTCTAGAACGCAACTTTATATTTCAAGTGAAGATATAACAGTCTTCGAAATGTTACATTTATTTCATATGTATACATAACGCTGTTTCAGGAACCCTATTTACGGTTTTTAGTCAGTATCAATAAAGCACCACAAATCCTCCCATAATAATATTCACAAGACGTAATAATTTTACCAGCGATTTTCGAGTCGGTTATGCAATTTTTTAATACAAAGGACAATGTACGATAAGGGCCCTTTTTTGGCCCCCTTTTCGAACTTTTTCAAATAAAATTTGCGTATGGATATTTTTATGCCCCCG
>JAOXYJ010786948.1:336-13640 GCA_028566555.1 Lithophaga nigra | reverse complement strand
AAAATTGAGTCTATGGCCTTATAGACGAAAAACTCTCAACCAATCAGAAGACGCGTTACATCAAAAATTAAATTATTAAATTATTAATTAATCCATTTGCCAGACGAAGTAAGCATAGAAAAATATAGCCTTTCATCTGTTCTCGTTGTTGTTTGTTCGTTCGTTTAATTTATAGGATACTAAGAATTCTTTTGATACATGCATATGGATACATATGAGTACCTTGTTGGAAAATATAAAATTTATTTTGGAGGACCTTTAGAGGCGGGAACACTGTTCAGAATCACGTGGTTCAAGATTGGTGAGTGCCACAATCTTAAAATGGCCAACTCACCCCAAAAAGAAAAAAAACAAAGTAATTGTAACCAAAGAAACATTTAATGGTAATTTGATAGTTACTGTACTGTGTCACAAACACACAGGACCCTCATTTATTCAGAAATACCATATAGTTGTCTGTAATATTCTGACAAAAGTTTTCAGTCGAATGACCCGCCCCTTTTGTTGTAATTTTGTAGACTGGTGTATTCCACAAAAAATATACTATATTATGTATTTTCTCTTCTTATATGAACATATCATAATATAGTTCTTGTATATCAGAAGAAATCGCCAAAAGTTAATAATACATCAATTCATAAATAAAAAAAACACCTATATTCTTTTGTAAGTTTAACATTTTAATAAGTGATGTGTAATCACGCAAAGATTTTAGCTCACCTGGCCCGAAGGGCCGAAGGGCCATGTGAGCTATTGCCATCCCTTGGTGTCCGTCGTCGTCGTAAATTAAAAAAAAATCTTCTCCTCTGATGGAAGATTTTTTTTCCCTTTCCGATGACCCCACCTGTCATTGCATAACAAAAACTACGGTTAAAAATTAATTATAGATACCTATAGAATCTATGCTTTGATAGATTTGAAGCAGTTTTTGCAGGAATGGTTCTTGAGTGGTCCCTTCAGATTTTCATCCGATGACCCTGCCCACCAGCCAAAATAGCAGCTGTTACTATAAATAGAAAATACAGAAAAAACAATATCGAAAAAAAAATCCTATAAAATCAGTGATATGGTTAGTTTGAACCATTTTTTGCAGGAATGGTTCTCAGTGGTCCCCTTTCAGATTTACATTTTATGACCACATCAGGCATCCAAGATGGCCGCTGTTGCTATAATAGAAAATATGGTTAAAATTAATTAAAAAATCCTTTACAATCAGCATTTGGACAAATTTGTCCATAAATGTTCGTCGGAAGATCCGTTACCAGAACTGTGTTTTTTATGGCTATTGGAATTCCAAGATGGCCGCCACTGTGGCACACAGGTTAACATTGGACTCTAATGGAAATACACTTGAAGATCTTCATGGCAACCATCACAACAGATGAGGGGAAAGGTATCCATAAAAGTTCACTGAAAGGTCATTTACTAGAAATATGCTTTTGATGCCAACTAGAATTCAGGATGGCCTTCAACATGGAACATAGTTTAACATTGGACCCTTTGAGAAATACATTTGAAGGTCTTCTTCTTCTTGGAAATGACTATGGCATTTGAAGCGAAATAGGTCCATAAATGTTTATGGGAAGGTAGGTGTGTTTGATGCTAATTAAAATTCCAACATGGCCGACACCTCGGAACTTAGTTTAACATTGGACTCCATGGGAAATACACTTAAAGGTCTTCTTGGAAATGACTGAAAGAGGTAAAGCTAATCATGTCCAAAAATGTTAACATGAGGGTCTTTAAGTAAAACTTTGTTTTTGGTGCAGATTGAAATTCCAAGATGGCCACCGTCATTGAGCATAGCTCAACACTTCCTGGAAATGACTCAGTGAGCCTGTTGTTTCTGATGAGGTCAAAAGAATGCATAACTATCCACGGATAGAAAAACGTTGTTTTCGACAATTTCATCTCCCAGTATCCGTGAAAGTGGTTAGGTCCTTCCACTGTCCAATACTGCCATGAAAACAGAATCGCCACGGTGACATCAAACTGCAAAATGTTTTATTGGCCAAAAACGGATCTGCCAGCTTGGCCGACTTCGGGTTTGTAAAATCTTCCCAATTTGTCGCTGAATCTGATGAATTCTGCGGTACCCTCCCATACGCTTGCCCCAGAGGTTATTCAAGGTATGGAATACAATGCCATGAAAGCTGACATAAAATTTCGCTGCTATTAGGTTTCGTTCCAGATGTCCGAAATAAACTGGACATTCAATTTTATTTGACCCAAAACTAACCCTTCAAGTATTACATAATATCAAAATCACAAGTGTGGCTGAAATGCACTGATCATATTTGGAATTTCCATGTTGTTGATAAGGTTTCGTTCCAGATGTGCGAGGATAGAATAAAAAGGGGTTAAAATTTCAAAATTTTATTGTTTTGCTGTGCAGACAAATTCTTATTTTTCATTCAATTTCGATGTTTTTGCATAGAATTTCTCTTGAATAGAGCTTTCAGTGCTATGTCAACAGATTTTTAGCTCATCCGGCTGAAAGCCATGTGAATTGTTGCCATCATTTGACGTCCGTCGTCGTTAACATTTCACATTTTAATATTCTCTGAAACTTCTTGGTCAATACAAACTTTGCATGAATGATGTATGGAAGGTCCTCTACAAAGTATCCTCATTTTGTGCCGATTGATCAATTGACATGCCAGGCAGAGGCGAATCTTGTTTCTGAATGCAACATTTCAAAAATCTGGTTATGGTCTTCTCCAAAGAAGCTACAAGGCCAAATGTTTTGAAACTTTACAGATTCCTTATTCCATACTTACTTGGCGGCTAACATGGTTGAATAATGGTGGCGTGGCACATTGTTTTACACTGAAATGTATGGGATCTTACATTTTTTATCTTCTCCTCTGAAATCGCCAAGCCAATTTCCAATAAAACTGCATGAATGATGTATGGAGGTCCTCTACAAAGATTACTCAGTTCGTGCCGATTGGTCAGCTAATATGCGTGTCAGAGGTAGTTCTTATTTCAGATTGGCAAATTTTCGATGTATATTTCCCTGAAACTAAAAGGCCAAATGTTTAGAACTTTATAAGATTGATGAATGGATGGTCCTTTACAAAGATTCCTCCTATCATAATGATTGAGCTGCTATATGTAACATGGCGGCTATGGTAGCACAAGTTTTAAAAGTACATTGAAGTGTATGGGAAATTACATTTTAATTTTCTACCCTGAAAGCTTTGAACCAAATTCAACCAAATTTTGCATGAATGATATATAGAAGGTCCTGTAAAAATTCTCATTTCGTACAGATTGGTCAACTAACATGGCCATCAGAGGAAATTATTGTTTCTGACTGTCCTATTTTCTAGAATCTTCTCCAAAACTCCAAGGGTGGATGCTTTAAAATGTTACAAACTGATAAAAAGATGGTCCCATTAAAAGAAGACCTTCAAGTGTATTTCCCAATATGCTCCAATGTTAAACTATGTTCATCGGTGGCAGCCATTTTGGAATTCCAGTCGCCATCAAAAACACATTTTTGTAAAGGATCTTCGAATGAACAAAAATGTACATGTTCAGCTTCAACTGTCATAGTTGTTTCCAAGATGAAGATTTTAACGTGTATTTCCCATTGGGTCCAATGTTAAACTATGTTCTATGGTGGCGGCCATCTTGAAGTTCAAATCGGATCAAAAACATGTTTTCAGTAGAGGACCTTCCCATGAACATTGATGGACATATTTGGCTTCAACTGTCTCGGTCATTTCCACAAAAAAGATCTTCAAATGTATTTCCCACAGGGTCCAATGTTAAACTCTGTTCCACTGTGGTGGCACCAAAAACACAATTTTGGTTGGGGGGTCACCCAAGGATCATTTACACCATAAAATAATTCCTTCTGCAGTATAGTTTCTGACAAGAAAATCTTTGAAATTTAAGTCAATCAAAGTGTACTATTGGCCCTGTCTGCCATGTTGAATTTCTGATAGGAACCAAAAACACATTTTTTATCTCCTACATAGCAGGGGCGACGTATCAGTTCTCAGTGTAACACAGAAAAAGAAACCAATACACCATACATAAATTACATGACCATTCTCTTGAAAAAGTAAACTCATCAAAATACCTTGGAATCACCATTCAGTCAGATCTTAAATGAAACAAACATATAAACTCCATAACATCAAAAGCAAATCAGTCTCTAGCTTTCCTGAAAAGAAACCTCAAACTTGCATGTAGATCACCAAAAATTAAAGAACAGAAGAATGTGCAAAAAAAGCCTTAGTCAGACCAAAACTTGAACACTGTAGAATAATGTGGGACCAATACACAAAAAAACCAAAGCACACAGATAGAAAAAGTTCAGAGAAGAGCAGCATGGTTTGCTTCAAGAACAGATAATACAACATCAGTTCTGTCCCTGAATTGATGAAAAACTTACCGGTAAATTGCGCACAGTCAATGACAGTTCACAGACGATGCTTTAGACTCCTTTTCTTCTACAAAACTGTTCACCACCTGGTTGCAGTCCTCAGTCAAAACCCGTTTACTTTAGCATGTTAAGAATACAGAACTAGCCACTATGATCCACATTCAGACAGACACATACAAACCTCTATAGACTGCTATAAAAATTCGTTCTTTCCCTGGACTATTGTACAATTGAATCAGCTGCCAACTACAGTTACATGCATTTTTACCTTAGAAGGTTTCAGGAGCATGATCACAGAATCTGCCCTGCTTCCTATCTTCTTTCATTAGTTCCTCAAGTGTATATAGTTTTAATACCGGTATGGTATTTCATTACTTAATGCTTGTAAATGTATATAAGTTATTAAAAATTAATATCTGACACTGGTGAATAAACTTCAAATATTGAAGGATCACTGTAATACCAAGAAGAAGAACTGAAGTTGGTTAGAGAATTCCTCATATTAAGTATGCTAAGTATATCCCATACTTTGATGCCAACTTAAATACCCTTTGGAGTACCTCAGTGCATGTTAAGATATTGGTCCATACATGTAATGTACATTTGTATCCTTTTACCCTGAACCCCACATCATTTGCTTGAAAAGCAGCACCATTTTTCAGTCTTCTGCTCTAAAATCTGTTTTACTTATATTCAATGCAGCAATGCCAACAAATGGCTAGAAAACTGCAGTACACGTAGAAATGTGGTTCAAAATGAAGTAGGAAAGGAATAAACCCAAATAAATGATATCTGCAAGAGTGAAAATCATTCCGCAATCAATCTCAGTTAAGTTGGTTTTGATCCTGTGAAAAAATTGTTTTATTACATTTGTACATGTAGTTTATTTCCAAAGAAAGCTACATGCAGTGTTCTCCCCAGGATTTCTTGATAGCACTGTTTTACTGTGGCATCATGTTTGCTCTGTCGTGTCGCGTCATAGCGCAGTGACCAATTCGGACACCTATTAAAGAAGCATGTTTAAGATGAAGATTTATTTAAGCATCAAGTCTTCATCAATAACAAAGAGCATAAAATTAACCAGTTATTTAGAAACTATGTCAAATGAAGCACTACAAAATAATATTTAAACAGTTTATAAAATAGTAATTGACCAAATTAAAATCTATTTGTTTTTCATCTTCCCAAACACAGAAACACACTGAAGAATTTGTCTTGTAATATTGGGCTCTCAACAAATAGTCATTAAACTGTTAGAGTGATAGGCAAGTCAAAAGTGTAGCCTTGTTCTAAATGATCTCTCACAGTCAGCTGTTACCATGGGTAGAACCTGAATTTTCCTTGCAGATTGGGCAGTTGTTGGATATAAACATTAGAAAAAGTGCTGCGATTTCGGTCCTGGCAAAGGGTCACCACTGAGTTGGTTTGCGGAGCCAACGGGCGAGAGAAGTGCTGGCTGTTTTTTTGTCACTTTGGACCTGGTCCTTATGAAATTTTATTTTTCCAGAAATATTTATGGTAAAAATCAGCCTGACACATGTAAATGCAAAATTTCATGTTTCATTGCTTGAGTAGCTTCTGAGGTAACTCAACGAACGACCTCAAAGAAAAATCCTGTCTTTGTAAGAAATTTTGAGCGCTCAAAATTCTTAACACATTCTTTTAAATAAGAGAAAATACGACTGATACTCTTCAAAACGTTCACAATTCTCAACACAGTCTTAAAATAACCGAAAATCAGCGACTTTGGTAATTTTATTTGCTACGACAAGAGGAATTTTCTTATCTATTGAACGTGTCCACTACGCATGATTTTTTCCAAAAATAAAAATCTCTTTTCGAGACGTCTTGCGCGTATTGGTGTATTGATCAGGTAAAGCCCAGTAAGCAGACCTCGAAATGAAGGGAATCCCGTTGCGTCACTAGACCATTCTGATAAATATAGAACATGGCCGATTGAATGGACAGTAATTTTGCCTGTATATTCTATCTAAAATTTTTTGAAAAATAAAATTTCAATCTTCTTAAACATTATTATACCAACATTCACTACTAAATACCGGTAGTTGATTTGGTGACACCTACTTCATGCTGACGTTTGTTTTTAACACAGGTAAACTAGGTCATAAATGCGGTTGTAAGCGGTACAAATGAACATGTGATTGCGCAATTTTTGTTTGTTGGAAATATTATAGAACCACGGGCTAAAATTATAGCACCACGGGAGCTTTGATACCACCGCGGCTAAAATTTATACCACCGCGGGTCCGCGGTGCTTTAAAGGCCTGGGGAGAACACTGTAACATGTACATGTGATTCTTCTGGCAGGAGTAAAAAATTCACAATTTTAGAGGTGTCATCTGTTGCTCTGACTGATTCTTTGAATCTTGCACTGATGTAAAATTTCTGAGTCATGTTAGTAAAAAAATTAAGGGTGTACATTTTTTGCTTTTCATTTTTACATGCACTGCTATGTTCTCCCCAGGCCTGTAAAGCACCACATGCCTGCGGTCGTATAAATTTAAGACATGGTGGTATCAAAGTTCCCGCGGTGCTATAATTTTCACCTGGGGTTCTATAATTTTCCTCACCAAGTCTAAGAAATGCAGTTTGCAGCTGGAAACACATGGTCTTTATATTTGGTATAGCATTTGCAATGATTTGTAATGCCGCAGAAATAAATCTCCCTTTTTTGGGACACTTGTTTAGTTGTTAAATACAGACCCTGAGGTCTCAGGTCTAACATAGTTGTAGTTTGTATATTACATGCCCGCAAGAACCTTATCTCCCATGCCGACTCATTGCATTGATACTATAGGTACAACTAAGAAAAAAAAACAAAAATTTATTTAGTATCCTGGGAATTGTTTTTACAAGGCCATAGATGTAGAAAATTGTGGCTGCTGTCAATATTAAGGTTTATTGATCATAGCAGAGACATATAATACAATGCATTATATGTCTCTGATCGTAGCAAGTGACTTCATGGGTGATAAACGCACGTAGTATCAGTTGAGGATAATGACCAATCAGAGTGAGTTTACAAACCATGAACTCATTTCACTGTGTCACTGGATTGAAAATTCACAGCATGTATGAAATCTATTCTATATCAATATTCATTTATCCTGCAATTGGTCCATTTACTTTACAAATATACATAACATATTAGGGTGTCAAATATTTTTTTGGATATTATGCTAGTATCATCTCCTGGTACCCTAGTCCTCACTTTTAGTGATATTTTGTATAGGTATTTTGATTTACTGAATATGTTGACTATGATATTTGTTTATGAAGTCATGTTATCCCTAGATGAGGCCATGTGAAATTAATGATCTGGTTCTCAGATTCTTACTTTCACAAATATTAGGTGGAAAGGCGGGTATATAATTTTTGTATTTATTCTCTTGAAGACCATATCGAAATCCAAAGATTTGTTTTTTCCACTGATACGTGAACATCCAAGTTGTTGTTTGTCAGTGGGTTTCTGTCATCGGGTATTTTTTTAAGCCTGTTGTACTCCTATGCTAGTATACCTATGCACAGTTCTTTTACAGTTGTACTCTTGGTGATTTTTACAATAAACTGTGGGTAAAAAATGTTTAGTCCCACTGAAAACTATGGCTGAAATCAGTTTTTATTCCATATTTGACTGTGGTTTTACTGAAGTTTATCTCTTGATTTAATGTAGAGATTAAACCAGAGAATTCCAAAAGTACACATGTATTCGAGTTATCATTCTTTGCACTGTTGAACTAAAACAGCGAGAAATTCAAACAAAGGTTGTATTTATTTTTTCAAAACAATAAATGGCCTTATGCGCAGAAACTTCACTATCTATATTACGCTAGCAATGTTCTGTTTTCGTGATCACCTCAGTTACAGAAAGATTTTATTGTTGCAGGATAAAAACAACGTGTATATTGTATATATATTACCGGTCGGTATTATAATGGTAAATGTAAATGTACAACTCAGGGTTCTCGATAAGCTACACATCCTTGACGCATCAACAAAATCATCTTGAACTGGTCAAGGTATAAACTCATGACGGTGAGCCCATGGGACGTGTCTTAGAATATTTGCCTAGTCAAAAAATTAGCAGTATTAAACTTCAGATTAAACCCTGTAGTTCCTCTCCCATGACAAATACAGGTAAATAGTAGCCAGTTTAACTCTGATAAGTGATGATAATTGCATGACTTATACAGGGCTAATTATAGGCGTCACAGGTAATTCACACCTAGTGGGCATAATTTGTTTCTTGTGTAAACTCTTAATTGGCAGTAATCTTGTGCACATATTCCATTTTTATTGATAAATGGTCATTTTATATCATTAAAAATTAATATTTGGACTTTTTCACTTCAACAAACAAACCTCTGAAAACGAATTGAGGCGGAGTTACTTCCCTTTTTATGTACAATTTGTGAATACATGTAGATGAACTGTAGGTCGGGAATACAATGACATGTATTTATTTATTTTGGAATTAATCTAAGAATGGTAAACAAGGAACATACTTTATTTACATTATAAAAATTTATACGACAAAAAATTATTATTTAAAAATTGCAATATACATTAGAATTGAAGTATTACTTCATGTAAAATATTTTTCTATTTTAAATGTCCTAGTCCAAAACAGCTTTAAATTTTAAATTTTGAAGCATTTATTTCATCTTGCGTCTTATCCAGGAATATGGATTATGTTGGAATATTGTTGAAGATCAAAATTGTTTTCATACTGCATGTACTGTTACCGGTATGTCTTATAAATTTTTCTAATATATCTGATTTGTCAAAAAATAGTCAGTACATGTACCTATAACCCATATGATTTTCTTGTATGTTTTTTTAAAAGATATTTTGATGCTTTGTCTCTGCACACTGATACACAGAGATCAAAGGTTCCAAGCCATGAACAAAAAATTCCCTTTTATCCACCCAAAGCTGGCTAATTTTATTTTAGACAGAATCTGTTGACACAATTTTGTAAGAGGTATTTAGAACAAGGAGATATTTAGAAGATAATTAGTAGACCTAGGAGAAAAATAATGTTGACACTTAGGCCAAGCAAAATATATATGTGGTTCTGGTTACATACTGAAAAAACTCAGGATGGATGGGGCAGAAAACATTTATTAATTTAAATTTTTTTTTCTTCAGTCATCATAATCTAAAAAAAGATCATGTTTTCATTGAGTCCTATTATGCAGTTGTGACAGTAGAGCAGATTATAGGAGATTTACTGGAAAGTGGGTAAATTTCTGATCAGAATAGCCCAGTGGTTGTGGTAAATGTTTTATTTGTGTGTGACAAAAACACAGATCTATGGCAGTGAATTATCTGCTAATGAAAATGTACACAATTGATTGATAAATTTCATGGCCAGTCATCCATTCTCTTCTTTAAGTAGCATAAAATATATTGTATAGCAATTTTTAACTACATGTATACAAGTGAAATTTCTTAAACCTTCTGAAAATCCACTTAAACCTTAAGCAGAGACAGAAATGGATGTTCAAACTGGTTTTGGACATTGTGCAAAATGAAAAATTGGGAGCAGACTGATTTTGGAGGGGCGGACAGGGATGATAATCTACCAATTAATTTTAATTGGCCTAACGGTACATTTTTGTGTATATGGATTTAACATTTTTGGGCGTAAAATTCAGTGACACAGTTTCAAAAAATATAAGCACAGTATTTTAAATGATACAAGTAAATTTTCAGTAGCAAAATATTCACAAGAAAAATTTCAGTTGGACTTATTGTTTGATCATGTTGAGTTTGTGACTTATAAATGTGAATTTTCAGTGATTCTTGAATTGTAGATTTTTAGGAGCGAACTTATTCCATGCCGGGTTTTACATAAGGCATTATGACATCTTGCTTCTAATCTGGCTGCCCCAGTTGACTGGATTAATCATGTACACCCTATCTTGATTTGACTTCTTACCTGTAATGCTAAGATACAAACAAAACTACATTTTTTTTGTCTCGGCTGTAACGGACGGTGAGACATAAGTATGCTTTGGCTGGTGGCGACGGCGGCAGTGACGGCGTTAACTTTGCATCAAAGTTTGTGATTAGCTCCATTTCTCACAAACCATGCATCACAGAGCAACCATATTTGGTCCACACATTTATCAGGGGATGTACATGTCAGCTTGACACATTTAACCAGTCCATGACCTCATTTTCATTGTCCACTGAGTTTGATAAATTTACATCAAAGTTTGTGATTAGCTCCATTTCTCAGTAACCACCCATCACAGAGCAACCATATTTGGTCCGCACATTCATCAGGGGATGTACATGTCACCAGTCCTTGACCTCATTTTCACGGTCAACTGACTTTGATAAATTTACATCAAAGTTTGTGATTAATTCTATTTCTCCCCATACATCATAGAGCAACCATATTTGGTCCACGCATTTATCAGGGGGTGTACATGTACATGTCAGCTTGACACATATCACCAGACCTTGCCCTAAGATTCATGTTCCACTGACTTTGAGAAATTAACATCAAAAGTTAGTGATTAAATAATTCCACTTCGCAGGAACCATACATTATAGAATGACCATATGTGGTCCATAAATTAATCAGGAGATGTGCATATCAGATTGGCACATGTGACCTTACATTGACCACTCTTCCATGAGTCCTGACAAGAATTACACTATCTTTGTGTTTGAAATAATTAATTCAATGATTTTAATGAATCATTATAATCATTGAATTTTGGGGGAAGTAATGATACTTGAATTTAGTTCATGCATTTTGTATTATATGGAATATTTCTGCAACAATTGGGTCACCATTTACTGACATTTTACACCTAAGTGACAATTGTTTGGTGTTGTGTTCTGGTCTGTTTCATTGGTACAAAGTTGTTTTTATGACAGGATATCTGTGTCTCACAGACACACCTTTCAATTTAAAAAATGAACATGCTGCTCTTAGTATATCCCTTTTTTCATGACTTTTTAGAGCAAATCTTTATATTTTTCAGACTTCACAGTACGTTATACCTGTATATCTGTACTTACACACAGATAACTCCAGTACTACAATATAAAGAATTCCAGTACTACAATACATCTGTACTTACACAGAAGGATTCCTGTACTACAGTACATTTGTACTTACACAGAAAGAATTCCAGTACTACAATACATTTTACTCGCACAGAAAGAATTAAGTACAACTGACCCAATTATATAAAACAGTAAGTGTCTTTTGATGCCAGTTTTCACTGTTTGCACCAAATCAGTTGGTTTGTGGGCTCTTTAATTTGTGATTTAAAACTTTGCACAGAAGAATTAACTGAAAAATTGGTTGTTTACTTGGTTTTTGTGTCCCACAGATACCACAAATATTGACATCTCAAGAAGATATTAACACTTCTTCAGCACTCGGAGGGCTTACATGTCTAAGTGATTTTTGACCATGAAAGTTTGCATGTAGGGGTTATCTCTCTTTAATTCCTAATAAAAGATATCACTGAAACAAGTGATTAGTTAGCTAATTTTTTTGCAACTGAAGTAAGTGATTTTGTATTATTTTGCTCATATCTTTGATTTTCATAAGTTTTTACCTGTGCAAAAAACTGATATCTGTTGCTAAACTTCTGTGGTTTCAAGAATTACCTTGCAAAACTTGCAAATAGTCTTTTGTAGGTGAAATCACAGGAAATCAGCATCTGCAGGACTAGTGATTTTCCAGATTTTTAGTAAAATATGACTTGTATCAGTGATTTATTTTTAAAATACCCCAGTCATCTTCAACCTCCAAGAACAGTTTTAACCTAATTGAGCAACTGAGGTACTAAACTTTACAGGAAAATTATATGCACACTACTGAGAAATTCCTTAGTCTTTGCTAGTCACCCTTAAAATAGTGCATTTTGTTAAAGAAGTTAAATTTTCTCTGTAAAGAAGCACTTGAAATACACAAAAAGTTGTTGATGTTTGAACAAGATGTATATGGCCAACTTACTGTTGTTTACTTGTTCATAAGGCCAAGCAAAATAATATGTGTGGTTCCGTTTACACAGTGAAAAAATCAGGGTCAGTAGGTCGGAAATGTTTGTTTTATTTTTTTTCTTTGTAGTTGTCATAATCCGGAAAAACATCATGTTTTCACCTAGTCCAGTTCAAGTTTACAAATGCCATGTTACTGGAGGCCACTAAAGTATAGGCGGTTGTATATAGGAATCCTCTTGTCTGTCCATCTGTCAGTTCATAATTCTGTCTGTCTGGTCACACAGTTTTTGTCCGTCCAACACGTTTTGATCTTTTCCATTAAACCTCTTGATCAATGGCAACAAAACTTTGGTGGATAGGCTATTGGGTGGTTCCCTTTAAGAATATATGTCTGAAATTTTCAAAATGGGTGATGTTGCCATGAAAGCCAAAAGGGTAAACAAAACCAAAAATGTTGATATACCGGTAATTTCAACTGACAAACAAATCTTGAGATTTTGGAGGAATATTACTACGGATGTCTAGATGCTTACTTGGGCATTACTTTCAAATCTGTTGATTCTGGAAGGCTGTTGTTGCCAAGGTAACAAAAAAGTGGAATTTTGGGGGAATTTGGAGTTTTGAAATCTAAATTAAGAGGAATTCAAATATTTTTTGCATGAAGCATAAAAACAAATATTGTGAATGAGTTCTTACATGATGGAAGAGAAATTCCAATTTTGGTTAATTTCCTGATAGACTTTGAGACTTATTATCTTTGGAAAAGTATACCTAGCAACCATATATTTCTGGAATAAGAAGAACAACAGCTATCAAGTGGAACAATTTGATTTCAAAATATTGCAGTTCCTGTTTTGGTAAATTCCTGGAAGACTCTTAGACCTTTTTTTTGGTAAAGTACCTAGCA
>JAOXYJ010785844.1:0-13642 GCA_028566555.1 Lithophaga nigra | reverse complement strand
AAGAATAAAAAATATATGGTTTAGGGAATAAGAACCTAAACTTTTGTGAGATAACAAAAAACTTGGACATAAATTTCTGTATAAGGCATATATCTTCCAAGTCCAAAAACAATGACCTTGAGGTCAAGGTGACCTGAATTTGCATCTGTAACATTCGTATTACATCCATGCAACTTCATAACTAGTTTCATCTACATATCTTGTATAGTTTCTTAGAAAACAAAAATTTGGACATAGCTTTTAGTGAAAAAGCATATATTCTAAGTCAAAAACGATGACTCTGAATGACCTTGAGGTCAAGGTCACCTAAATTTAGTTTGATTTGGTGCACATCGTACCCACACACCATCCTGCCAAGTTTCATGAACATATCTTGTATAGTTTCTGAATAAATTGAAACTTGGACGTGCGCACGCGGACGCTGACCCAATTCCAGTAGTCCTCCTGTACTTCGTAAAGGCGAACTAAAAATTACCCTGCGACTGCAGACTTTTTTCATTACAAACCTGTTTTTGTAATACCCAACGTCACCGGAAAAAGTGAAGCAACACATATGACAAAAAGTGGTAAATGCATCTCGAAAACCTAGCACCACAACTCTGATGTTCTACAATCTGAAAGAGAAAACGAAAACAGCTTGAAGAATAAATGTATATTGTAACTTAAAAGATAATTCCGCCCGAAAATCACGTATTCCGGATTTACTATCTTTTGGTGTAAACATGTTTAAGGCCCCGACGGTTTCGAAAAAATTGAATGGTCCAGGCATATGTAAAAATTGGACATTCAAAGGATTTAGGAACTAGTTAGCTTTTTATGCTGATAAGAATCTATCATGGAACAGACAGGATTATTACATCTTCGACGTAATACCATATTACAGCAATATAACCTTTTGATAAGTGTAAGTTTTATCATAGATAAAAGGCTTAGTGTATCTCCTAAATTTTAGTTTAAACGATATTTATTGGAATCAAAGAAACTAACATAATGACAAGATACACAAAATATAACATACAAAAGGATCCAGAAACAAGAAAAACTTATATTAATCTGATTCCCTTCAGCTAAATTTTGCACGATGCAGGTATATGTACATCGAAAGTATCATCAAAAACATTTATAGCGTATCAGGACTCCTCAAGGTAATAAGTGAGGGCCAAAGTTTATAGGGTTTATTTCCTCTTTCTCCTCAGATAACTCATTGCTGCAAAGTTTTAGGAATGTAATAAAAACCAGGCTTAAGTTACATGTATTGTACATATCCGACAGAATTTTGCAAGATCCAGAAATCAGTGCATGGTAGTAACGCCCGAACCTTTAGTCCTATACATGTAGAGCCAAAAATTCGTGAATGTTTACTTTTACGACATGAACGATAGACAATTTTTTTCTACAATTGTTTAAGGAGTGTAATACTAATTAAGCTTATGTGAGGAGACGATTATTTGTTTTTCTGGGGGCGTGGGGAGGGGTTGGAAGATTTTTGCAGATCAAATTATTTTCAATTTTTTCACCGTTAAATTATTTTTTTTCGACGAAGCCGAAGAAACATTATTTATTTCCATATAAGCCATGATTTGAGTGTGGATGGGGGAAATTGAAGCCAATAATTTACCTTTTTTCTTCAGTGGGAGGATCAAATTATTTATTCCAGGAAATTTTTATTTACAAAATCTTACAAGCCCAACCCTCTCCAAAGAAAATCAATTGATCGTACACATCAATCTGACATGAATGTGTGGGCGAGAAATGGTAACTGTGGTCAAGACTTTCATTTGGTGGACTAAAAAATCAACATGATTCCTCCTTTTATCGCAGACAAACCGCATGTGATGTTGTGGGAATAATACATATCGGACAGAAGTTTACTGCATATCGATATCACAAAATAAAGCAATATGAAGTTTATTTTGCGAGTGAACAGAGGTAATGAGCTAAAAAGCTTCATATTGTTCAAGGTAAATGATATTTCACAATATAATTATAGTTGACTCTATTGCATTGTTTTTGAGTGTTTTTCTTGACCAAAAAACGGTACACCATATAAGAGAGTTGCGTTTAACAAGCAACGGGTGGTCCAGTTCAGCATTTCTACATATGTATGTTATGCAAAAGCTGAACACAAGTATACGTGCTAAGCTCGAATCAAACTTATCAGTGCCGAGTCAAACATTTTCGATGCCACAAAGCCGTCATATGACAAAAAATGAACGGCTGAGGGTTAGATGGGTATATTGAAATACGATATGGCTATAACAAGATGAAAAAAATAGGATCGGTAGGTCGGCAATAAATTTTATTTTTTCAATATTTATTACTTGTGTAATACTAGGAAAACATCCTGACTTTAACAGTGCTTACTAAAAAATGCCAATAAAACTGTAGGATCGGCGCCAGAAATTAGGGTCGGTCAGGTGAGCGGAAACAGGTATTTTTTGTTGACTTAATGATTTGTCTAGGGCTTAGCTATGCAGGTTCCAGACCATAATACCCTACTCTACATTTGTGTCATAACGTCCAGTGCTTTTCTTTTTATTTTGTTTAAATGTAAACATATATTTATCATTAGTCACACTCGTTCATCTGGTTAGCAGCTGAAATGAAAACGTGTCCGAGACAAAATTTTCTGAAGGATTCTCATGTAAAATCATGTCAAGAAGAGTGCAATGTCCCGTGTACAATATGGTTAATTGTACACATGTAACAACCAATTCGCATTTCAGATAAACAGGAAAAACACCTACTATGTGATGTCGTTCTAAATGTCAACTGATCTTCATTTTATACATCACAGTAAACTGACGTTGTTAAATTTCATTACATATTTCGACCCTATTAGTGCCTGGATAGAAGCAAAATATAAGTAAAAATTTCAAATCCTATTGCACATCTACAGCTGGTATGCAGCAATATGAAACAGACAAAAAATTAGAATCCCAAAATGCTGAGGAAGTGTCCCATGAAAGTGAAAACATGCAACCTGAAGATGCTGTACATTGTACACATAAAATTTCATTCAAGACAAATACACATGTCTTGACGCAAAGTGTGATAATGAGAAAAACATGATTAATGATGAAATTAACATTGCATATGCATAGTTCTACTATTGCACACTGCTAGGTATTTGTTAACCCCCTTTTTTCAGTTTTGCCTAAAAATTATATTCACCTATCAAGATGGGGATATTTCTGGGGAAATTGTATCGACCCCGGCTGATTTTTTTTTCTTTAAGAACTATTTGAAGTTGTTTCAAACTATTTATAGCGAAATCATGCAACAAAAGTGATAAATGAAGTTCAATGCAAAAATAGAAATATCATGAATATGGAGCAATCCAGTCAACAAGTACCTGTGTATATACATTGCTGTAGAATATTCTCACTAGCTACTGTAGCTACGGTTAAAAAATTCGATATGTCCAAAAATGTGTGCACAGAACCAAATATAAGCATTTCTGTGCACACATTTCTTGACATATATATATGACAGTACTGCTAAAAAATTAAAGACCATTAATACATATGGTGTATTAAGAAAAACTGTAACATTTCTCAAAAGTTATGAATAAGCCTGCACTTTATGTACATTAACGTCCTTTTTCGTCTTTGAAAGAGGCCTGTTTAATGAAATGAGTAACAGATGCTCGCGTAGCAAGACTTTTTCGTATCGAAAAAAAAACAGTTACGGGAACTATAGGTGCAAATTCGATAATGACTTGGAATTGAGAAAGCAGTACCTACCCCATTTTCATTTTCGTTAGTCAACACAATATTGCGTAATTCCATAAATAGGTCATGGTCTTAAAAACACGAAACTGAAAGTAGGCGTAACGCCCAAACCGGAATCCGTCCTGATTCCGGGATAGAGCATAACTGGAATTCGGGTTTAAAACGACGACTCATTCCGGACTGTGATAACAATTTCTTAGCTTTTAATATCTTATGTGATGAAGGCAATCCGGGATCGATTTGTATTTATACTGTAATATTGGTTTGAGGCAAGTCATGAAAAGTTCCTATTGCCGTGAACCGGACACTACTCGGCCATTATCGTGTCAACCCATGCTAAAGTTCATGCTAATCAATCGGATTCCATGTATATTTAAATTTTTTAAATCAAGTTTTACATTTGTTGATAAAATTTCATCAAACAAACACCACTTATTAAACATCAATTGCGTCACATTATTTCAGATTTACGTCTCTTCCGTTGCTCTCTATACAGCCAGGAACCATTATGACCGATGGGAACAGATTCATAAAATGTCTAAATAACAAAAATACATGACGTAACCAGCAATTGGCAAATCATCTATTAGAATTTGAAAATTTTGTGAATTTCAGTGTTTTATGGTAAGTAAAATAATCCCCAATTTTCACTGAGATATGTCGAGCTGTTGCCCCCCCCCCACACACACAGAGCATTTTTGACCGGGGTGTGCGGAAATGACATTAGAAAAGGTACCCGAAAAATGCAAGAATATATTAAAACTGAGTACCCGAAAAAGTAATTTGATGGAAATATATACTTAAACACAGCCAAATTAAAAAAACATACCCGATAACCCAAATTGATAAAACTTTTAAAATTACATCCCGATTTGATACAAAATGTTGAAAAAACAACCCAAATTTTGCACATATCCCCGTATAGGTTTATATATAGGGAGTTACATCCCTCCTTCCAGGATGTTGCTGAGATACAGATTATTGAAAAACATAATGTCATATTGGCAGCCATGTTTGTTCAAAGTCCTGAAAGCAAAACTTGATATCATGGAATTTCGAGTATCAGTTTTCCATGTAAAGTAAAATAACATCAAGTTTCATTCGGATATGACGAGCTATTGCTAAGATACAGGTTACCCTAGAAAGTTATTTTTTCTTGCCATCCGCCCGACCGACAGATATCACCATTATTTCGTAACCGGGAAAACCCCGTTAAAATTGAGAAAGGATCATAGAAGGCACCTGATTCGTGATGGAGATATTTTAATATATTTCCAATACAGTCCATCTGAAGTTGCTGTGATGGTATTTTTGGATTTGTGGATAAAAAATATATAAAACAATAAAATATAATTTTGTAGCAGTTTATCCAAACATATTTCTGCAAAGGAACATTTTTAAGTGATATCTGAGGAAAAAGATCTTTGAAGGTATCTTTCATGGAATCCAGAGCTAATTTATGATCCTGAGTAATGGTCATCCTGGAATTTCTAATCATCGCAAAAAACTTTGTATGGAACTAGAGAACATTTCTGCAAACATTTTCAAATCTTAAACGTATTTCCCATTGGATTCAATGCTAAACTACGTCAGTACGTCGAAATCTGGAATGTAGAACTCAGTTGTTCTATCTATGACGAGAAGCTCTCATCATTTACATGTAGCTGAGAAATAGACACTTGAAGTGTTCATGCAGCTCGGAGTGCCGCCCGTAACATTCATTTTGGCATGATTTTAATCTGATCGTCTCATATCCGTTTTAAGTACATGTAACTTTCCAGTTTACCCTTGTTTCAATAGTCATTATCTGCAACACAAGCAAGCCGGAATCATGCAGGGGCCGCTGGTATATTGGTGCTCACGAAAGGAAAATTTGCTATAGGGAGATTTAAGTCATCTCTTTTGTCATAGATCTTCGATTGTAGAAGTCTATTAAAACATTAATTTTACAGGAACATTCTCACATAGCTGTGGTTACTACGGCAATATGGTTTCTGAACAAAATCTTTGAAATTTTAGCCAATCAGATCACGTTATTGCCATGGCGGCCATGTTGAATGTATAAGAAAAACCACAAATTTTGTATATGTCCATTCATATAACACTCCTGTAAGTTTTGCTTCTAATCTAGTGCAGACGGACGTTTTCATCTGCAAACGTCATTATCTGGAATGTTTGATAAAAGAACCGGGAATTAACAAATCGGCAGGCAACCCCACTTACAGTTAAACATCACTTACAAAAGGTGAAATTTTAGAAAATCATAAATTCGTCCTTTTTTCATTTGGAATCAACCTTAAAGACGACAATGAAGATCTCCCTTCCTTGTATTGGATACCGAAACTACATAAAAGTCCATACAAGGAACGACACGTAGCAGGTTCTTCTCGTTGCTCTACGAAACTCCTCCCACGAATTCTTACAGATATTCACTCAACTGTTAAAGACGGACTCCAAAAATATTGTGAAGAGGCTTATTCTACCAGTGGTGTCAATCAGATATGGATTCTGAAAAATTCAAAAGATCTTCTTCAAAATCTTAAAGATCCATCATTAAAACTCTGCCACAGCATCAAAACGTTTGATTTTTCTACTCTCTATACCTTTATTCATCATTCACTACTCAAAGATCGATTACACCTACTTATAAACAATGTTTTTTCTATAAGAATGGTAGACGCAGATACAAATATCTCGTCTTATGTCATGAAAGATCTTACTTCGTCAAGAACCTCACTAATTCCAACAAGAAATACACTGAGGATGACACCATTAATATGCTAGACTTTTTAATGGACAATATATTTGTCGAGTTTTGTGGGTTGATATTTCAGCAGTCAATCGGTATTCCAGTGGGTACTAATTGTGCACCCCTACTCGCCGATTTATTTCCGCATTCTTATGAATTTATACAAAACCTTCTAAAAGAAAAAAAGAAGAAACATCTCGCATAATTCTTTAATTTTACGTTTCGATACATTGATGATGTTCTTTCACTCAATAACCCGTATTTCAGTGAGTATTTACATCTCATATATCCAGTCAACTGTAGAAATTAAAGACACTACGGAAACTAGAAGGTCGGCTTCATATTTAAATCTGTTTCTCGAAATTGACAAAGATGGACGACGGAAAGCTATAATATATGACAAATGTGATGATTCCAATTTTTTATCGTGAATTTCCCATTCATACCTTCTGCTCCTACATATATGTATCGTATATGTATCTCAGTTGATACGATATGGTACAGAATCCTCTCAGTACGAGGATTTCCCTAACAGAGGTATACTAACCAAAAAAAAAACAAAAAGAAAACGATTGAAATTAACACTCCGCAAGTTCTATGGTTGACTATTCTAATGTAACAATATCGTAACTTGCGACAGATTTGTTTACATTTTACATTTTACTAGATTTAGCATTACGTCTTCTCATCTTACCTACCAGATTTGACTTGTTCATGGCCACGACTTTTGTTTGTTGGACATGCATAGGAGAAGAGGCTTACTCTGTCGACGCACCCGGTCTAACTCCTTACTGAGTTCATACGATCACGTCCAGTTTTTCCCACATTATGTATTTCAAGGAATTTTTTGTATGTCCACGTATTTTAAAAACTTCAATCATCTAATTCAACAATATGTAGTCAGCCAAAAATTCCTACATCTACAAAACCTTTCGGTGTATTTGTTGTTTGAATCAATGTAATGTTTCACACAATATTATTTTTCTCTACCCAACAACAAATACTTATACATTGTATTCGATTCCATCTAAAACATTAAGTTATCAATAATTTGAGATATATTTATTTAGAAAATAGAAAAATCAATGGTTTTATTACAGGTATAGAATTTCAAAGAACTATCTCCAAAACATTTCAACAATTCGTTAGCGTGTTTTAGGATCAATATCTGATTTATACTGAATGTAGAATAGGCTTGTTCATAGTATTTGTGGAGACCTTTTTCATAGATGAGGGTCTTAGAGAGACATCATTTCCGGAAAATTTGGAGGAATCTGCAATAAAACATTGTCTGTGTGGATACTTATGCAGTTTATGTATCCAATAATGCTTTGTTTCAATATAAGAGGAAAGAATAGGCTTATGGATTTCTTAATTAAGCAACATGGTTTGAGTGCAGGTATTTTCCAAATGAATTATCTGTATTACGAATATAATTATTGCTATGCAGCATTACACAAAGAAAAAGAAAAAAACAAAAACAAACAAAAAAAATAATAATAAAGAAGAAATAGAGTGGATTCTGATATCACATTGAATCTTTTTTCTTGCATTTTTACTTACTCCCCCTAGCTACCAGACAAAATGTAAAAGCTGACTTTTGTAAGTCAACTGCATCTACATGATATATTGAACGTTTCTGACATTTTTCCTCCGTCATAGTTTCATGTATTTATATACATATTATTACAAATTGAAACGAATATCATCATTAGTGATTATCTGTTAGAAGTATTTTTATGTGTACATGTATCATTGCATGATGGCTATGGAATACAGTGGTGACAACACATATATTGAAAAGTAATAATTAAATATTTATTATGCATAGCAAAACACAGTCTTTCCTACGTAAAACGTACCAAAAAAGCATATATATAACAGATAACTTTCTTTAGTTGAATTCCACACTTCAAAATAAATCTTTCGTTTTGAAAAATACCAACATACATATATGTAATAAAACTACTGTTTGATTTATAAGGTAAATGTATATATACACTTTACAACATTAAAAATTACTACAAATGTATAATATAAAATAAAATAAATTCAAATATCACTCTTCTAAAACAAATATAATGTAAAATATCTCTTAACGTTAACGCAAAGTTAATGCATTCTATTTTTTGTACTGATCAACAGGAAAATGACACAAATTCATTTTTGTCTATAGACATCTTTAAAATGGTCAGTTTCTAAATTATACCAAATTTGTCACACACATTCATAATTATATCAGTGTGTATACACAGCGAAGGTATTTAATGCCCATAAATAAAAAATATGTTAATATTCTATCAAATGCAATATTTTATCATTAGATTTTATAATGTGTAAATTGTTCAATTTAGTGACATTACACCTCGATCTGATTTATATGTCAACAGTCACAACATATTTCAGGCGCTAAATGCAAATGTTGAAAAAATGATGATGATATAATTTGATGTCATGCAACTGAATGAAATTTTTAAAAAAAAGGACATGAAAATAGTATATCTATGAACTCACATACCATTTCTAGTTGAGGAGCTGATAAATCAAATTTTTAGATAAAAAATCATAAAGAGTTTTAAGCTACATCATAGCGAGCAATCTCTAAGAGTAGGAAGCTCAAATACGATAACGTTTGGTATGAAATCAAAACTTTATCACGCTATATACCTTCGTGTTTGCTATCACCTAAAATCGAGTGCAAACTGACACTGGAGATGACAGGCAATAGCCATTTGGCCAACTACCTGGACAAGTCGGATATATGTATATGTATGTGTTTTTAGAAGATATCCCTTTACAACGGGGGCAGACATCAGCAGGGTACCGATTTCTGTTTGAGCATATATTTAAGGCAAGAATCATCACATCACAGTTAAGCACTCATAGTAATATACATAAGAAACTGCAATCAACATGCATAGCTTAAAACTAATATACAAATTAAAATATATATTTTATTCATTTTAAAAGTTAAAAAATATAGCAGATAAATTCCATTCTGATCAAGATATTACCAAACATTAAAAAACGATGAAACAACAAATATGAAACGAAGCATTTATTAGTTACCATACTGTTTGATAGTAATGAGGGACATACATATATAAAATTAAATTGGATTTTTGTCTCAGTAGAACATTTGTTGTTTCAGTATAGAAAAAAATACAAGAAATTCACCAAAAGAATGAAAAAATGAATGAATGAATTTCATTCTCATAAACTATATATAATAACACATAGTTACACAGAAAATATGTATACAGTGACACAGGTAACAAATAACAGGCATGTTGAGGTTTGACGACCATGATGTCTGGTAACTTTTACGGGGTAAGCCCAGCACGTCCAACGCTAAATCCGGCATTGGAATGTGACAAATGGACCTCGTGAAAGCATGGATTGTCGGTGTACGTAACACGGAAGAAATTAACACCCTCTCTCTAAACAAATAAATAAATAAATAATAATAAAAACAAAACAGAAAATCTTGTACCTCCCCGCAACAGACCTTCTGGATCCGCCCCTATGCCGTAGGAACAATTTTGCTGATTACAACCATCAACGTATAACTCTGTGAAAAAGAGACCTGCCATTGTAACTGCTGATTAGTACTCGGAAATCTGGTAAATTTATTCTTTCGTTCCTCGTTATATGCTTCACACTGAAGAACGAAATGTTTCATAGTTTCAGTAGAATTCGTCTGACAAAGTGGACAAACTTCCGTGTCGGAAACATTCATTCTAAAAGAGTATTTTTTAGTGGTATTTGATGGTATTTGCGAGGGATTACAGTATTTAGCTGGATCTCATTCTTATTATTGTCATGATTTTCCCTCATAATGGTCCAGCAATACCGATGTACAACTCAGCCTCGTTTATTCAAGGTATGAAACGATCTGTCTTAAATATTTATTGTCCTTCATTTATTATAATAATCGTAGTTTTTCGCCATGACATCACTATAAGAAGGTGGAGGTGCTGAAATAGCTTTAGATTCTGACGGATGTGAACTTTGACTTTCGAATGCTGATGAGTATTGAGGCGATCCTCCATAAATATATGGGTTTATGTCACGTTGTTGTGCAATAGGAAGAACATCTCTCTCGTTATCCGGCTGTGGAATTTGGTTTGCAGAAAATGGAGGAGCAGGTTGGTAGCCATACACAGTCTGTGCTCTTTGATCCCCAGGATTCGGCATAAGTTGTATGTGTTGTTCTCCTGTTAGATAGGTAAATTAAATTAGATATGTCAAATATAGATGTTATATCTGTGTTTGGTTTCTTTTTTGCCTGCGCAGTATATCTAAAAGATAAAGCGTGTGTTCTACCCTTTACAGTGTAAAATTCTAATTCAAAGCTATTCATAATTACAATATACTTATTTCAATGCATGTAATGTTTTACTGAACGGTGAAATCTTCTCTTGTACAGCATGATTTTTAGATGAATCATATTAAACTATAAGATAAAAGGTCAATATACACATACCGAAATATGAAGCCATCATACAGACAGCAATTCTCGAACAAAAATGGAAATAAAAATGGGTCAACTTTAAATATAACTTGTAATATAATACAAGCAAATGCAGAGCAGAACCCTTACGACGTTCACAAGTTGTCTCCTAGTTCATGGGACTCTGCATACAAATCTTTAGTTTCGGCTTTTACACTACAGATATTAGTGTCCAATGCACATTTGCTGGCACACGCTAGCTCTGATTTTATATTTTGTTGCTTTCAATTCTGCAACTTCTTTGTATTTGATGATTTTGTTTTGTTGCCAAGAGTTCTTTTTTTTTGCAACCAAGATCATTGAACTTATCTTTATCATAAATCCTAACTTACCCCGATTTATTGGATATTGATACTGTTTTCCTGTTTGTTGACTTAACTGACCCTGTTGGTTGGGTAGTGTAGATACAACTAAATTATTTCCCTGTCTTTGAACTATAATTCCATCACCTCTTTCAAGTGCCCTAGCAGCTTCTTGTTTTCTTTTGATAACCACACAAGTCATTGTTATTAGTAGTATCACAATAAAACCGGCAGCTAAACACCCAATAATTACAGCGGCTGAAAAAATGAAAATGTAACAACTAAAAAATGGCATAAACAGAAAAATAACATCAGATTAAACGAAACAATTTTTATGTTATTGCCTGTTATCAAGTTTACGGAATGAAAAAAATTGCTGAACTGGACTTATGTCTGTAACAGTCTATTAGTTCCATATTTGACCCAAAGACAATATATAGTATAAATATTCGATGTGGCCATCTGTTTCACGCGAAAACCATTATAATGTGTTGATAAGTATTCATCTGTGATAATTTGCCATATTCTTAATTACTTTATAAGGTCACTACTAAAAAAAAATAGCTGCTCATCAATGTCCTTTCGCCGTAAATGTGAAAATTTCCCTGCATCTACATATTGATTTTTTCTATGACATTCAGTCACATATTTCACTAAAACATTGATATTCATCAAAACAAAAAATAATTGTTATATTTAGAGAAGGGTTAGTTTTTATTACTTTGATTTATAAACAATTTGAAATTTTTCTAAAATGACATCTTGTTTTCTGTCCGCATTCTTAGCATATCCATGTTTAACAAACTTTATCAGGTAAAAGAACAGGAAAAACCCTAAAGAACAGGAAGAAATGGACTGATTTTGGGATTCCTACCTCAAAGGTCAAGGAGCATTACTATACATAGACTTTGTAGGGTAGCATGGTTTCTGTGCATCAACTAGAGTTGTTCTATATGTGCAGTATCTACCAAGTTTGGTAAAGTGGTACTCGTATGAGATGGAACTTTATTGGTTTTGAGGTTATTAGGTCATATGTCAAGGTCATTGGCCTACAAGGGTTACACTTTTGTTTCAAGGCATTATCTTTCGTTCTATACATAAGACATTCATGAAATTTCATCAGATAACACACCCTTAGAGAGGGATCCTATTGATTTTTGGATATGTAATTCAAAGGTTAAGGTCACAGTTACTATCATATAGATTTTATACAGAAAATTATTTCTGGAGCATTTACTTTAACTTTATAAGTTTCTTGTCAGCCACAGCTGATCAGAAGATGATTATATGTGAACGGAAGAATCTCACTTACTTTGTAACAAGTCAAGATTAAAGGCTGCATAAACAATTTGTATAAATCTCACGTTAAAAAATCGGCTTGTTGATCTCTGACCTTTCTTCAAATTTATTTATTTCTCTGTCTTTTAAATTAAAATGAAAAGTGTTGGCTTAATGCCTCAGTCGTTTCAACGAAGAAATTAGCTGCATTTCCATAAGGTCCAAATGTTATACTACGTTCCATAGAAGGTCTATTTTTAAACTCTGTTCCATGCTGACGGCCATTTTGAATTTCCATTCGGCACCAAAAGTATATACTGTGTTAAGGGTCATCAAATGATCATTCATGAACAGCTTCGGTTTGATTGTCAAAGTTGTTTTCAAGAAAAATATAGTTTAAATGCATTTCCCATAGGGGCCAATATTTAATTATGTCCCACGGAGATGCTGCCGTGAATTTTAGATTGGATCATCAAATAGTAATTTATGATCATTTTATGAACAATTTTTGTTTGATTGTCCAGCTTGTTTCAAAGAAGATAATCGTTTAATTACATTTCCCATATGGTCAAATGTTAAATATGTCCCACTGTGGTGACCATTTTGGATTTCCGATCGGTATTAAAAGTATAAACATCAAATGATCACTTATAAACAATTCCATTTTAATTGTCTTAGTCGTTTCCAAAGCGATCTGAAGTATATTTTCCGTAGATCCAATGTTAAACTGCGCTGTGTCCTGCGCTGGTGGGCATCTTGGATTTCTGACTGCCAAAAATATATAAACTTGGCAGGAGACTATACATGAAACATTATAAAACATAACAGTTCCACTGAATATGTGGTTTCTGACAAGAAGATTTTAAAAATTTCTACCAATCAGAATACAATAATTCGGCGTAGTGGCCATGTTGAATTTTCAATTGAAACCGATCGTAGACGACCATCCAAAGAACATTCCTGCAAAGTTTGCTTCCAATATTTTTACTCGTTTCAGAAAGGAAAACTGAAATATTACGAAAACTTAACGACGATGGACGCAAAGTGTTGGTAATCGGATCATGTG
>JAOXYJ010784738.1:0-13643 GCA_028566555.1 Lithophaga nigra | reverse complement strand
CAATCATATAGGAAATAGAAAACTAGAATGGTCTTCAACATATAGGGATGGTTCTCAAATTATCACTTGATCAATCATTTGCAATTACCTCATTTCTTACCCCCAGATATAAAAAGCCTAAAATCACTAGTTTAATTTTTTTCATTAAACACAGTACATGTACATGTATTCGTAACCACTTGGTCTTTAGCATTTTTGAATTTTCAGGATATCTTTCCTGATGTAATAAATCTTAGTAAAGTCAAGAGGCAACGTCACTATCATTAAAAGTTTTTAATGGTTAATCCGCTTTTCGCAATAAAGCTATCCCCAGTCACACCTTCAAAGGAACTTCATAAATGCATTGTGTCAAGGTGATTAGCTATTCAAGGAATTGCTAAAAATCCTAACAAGGTGAGTTGCTCATCTGTAAATCTAAGCTGCATTCAAACCACGCTGCGCTGTCTACGGGAGAAAGTTCAGAAAACCACTTTCTGTGGCATTAAAACAAAGGAGGAATACGCCAATCATCCTACATTGTATTGGATATCTATGCTACACATTTATACATACAAACAATATTTTATTGCAGATTCTCGCAGATGTTTAACAAAATTATTTTAAGACCCCTACTACCATTCTTACAACTGTGAAAGAAGGTTTCTGCAAATACTGTGAACAGGCTTATTGTACCTCTGGTGTAAATCAGATAAACATCATATAAAATCAAAAGAATTGTTAAAATGCTTGGATAATAGTTATTTAAATATCATCATGGAAACCTTTGATTTTTTTATACTCATCTAAACGACAACACCACATTCGAAATTAAAGGAACGTGTCAAATTATTGATGACTGAATGTTTTTTCTGCATAAAAATGGAACTCGGAGGTATAAGTTTTTGCTTTCGGGTACAGGAAAATCATATTTTTTTTTCAAATGCCACACTAAATTAAACAACAAATTCATCGAAAGTGAATTTCTACAGATGTAGTACTTTCTGTTGAAAACATATTTGTTGAGTTTGGTGGATGTATTTTGCAACAGAAATTCGGCATACAAATAAGAAAAACTGTGATTCCCTACCTGCCGACCTGTTTCTATATTCTTATGAAGCAGAATTTATCCAAGAACTTGGCGTGTATGTGTCACAAACGACATGATGTGCTAGAACCTGTTCATTCTCTAGTGACTTTTCGAACATTTAACAGAAAAGTAACTTACTAACTTTCCGGTTGAGCATGGATTTCAGACAGTCAGTTAAGACGTCCGTCGTAAATTTTATGACCGTCACCTACGGCTGGTGGAACACTTCATGGTGTCTAAACCTTAGCTAAGTGGTGATTTCTTGTCGTCATAGTTCCAACAACGGAGTCCTTTGTTCCAGAATTTGACTTTTTCTTGAATCTGACTAGTACTCAACTTGACTTGAAATCATAGCACGACGGGTATTGCTAGTATAGCAGGAGAGACGTTCCCTGTCGACGCACCTGGTCTCACTCCTTCTGGAATTCGTGAGATTTTCCTTCGTTTGATTTCGAAGTCATCAGTCCATGAGTATTTGATCTCTGGTTAGTGTGTACTATTTTTGTTATGCTGGCCTCGCTTAGAAAACATGAAAATTTCGGTTAAATGACTTTCCAACTCCTCATGAATTCCTTTTCAATCGGAGCATGAAAGAATCTGCATTTTATACCATTTTATTAGTTTTCTATTGATTAACTTGAATCTATGTTCTTTTCTAGAATTCGCCTAAGAATATATTTAATAAGCTATCATGTTGTGACTACATTTGTGTCATAAAATTGTCTCTTTTTTCAAACAATTGATTATGCTGTATCCTTACTTACTTAGCAGAGTTGTATAGTGAAAAGAGATATTGTTACATAAAAATTATTAATATTGACATATATATGGTGTTGTTTGGATTGTAAGTGGTGATATCTTGTCGTCATAGTTATAAATTGTTTCAGCCTCTCGCTAACTGCATAAAAAAATTTGTATAATTTTTTTATGAAGTTAGCGAGAGGCTGAAACAATTTACATCTTTAAGAATAAGCAGACTTTCGATAAGAAGAACTAAATTTGAGAAAAACCACTTCATGTATATGCAGATATGTATAACCTGTATTTGATTTTTACTTTTCTTTCTTAAAAACACTATACTTGTCAATAGAACATTGACAAAGTTTATCCACGAGGATGGATACGCAATTTTGAACCAGCTGAGTTTCCAAAATTTGATGGGTTCCTGGTTCAGCTGATTAGCTGTCACGAATAAGGTGAAAGATCTACTGAAAATAGTACTTAATCCTAGCAACAAATCAGTCCATATTTAAAGTCTTCTATTCGGTATATTTATATATATCATACCTGTCTCCATTGTAAATTCCTGTTGTTGGACACAGACATCTGGCTCCTTGTAAAAGATCTTGACACATTCCAAACTCCGAACATACATTGGTATTATTACATGAATTAATTAGGTCATCGGCACAGTTTGCAGAGCCAAATACTGAAAAATTAACAAACGCAATACTGTACATGACGTTGGCCTAACAAGTACATGTAGTATATCCGAATTTATCATTTCTGAATTATTTATGATATCTTAATACTAGACGCTCATCTGAGACTGTATCACTCACCTGGACCGTTTAGAACAATTTTTTCTAATTTATAGTAACAGCAGCCATCTTGGTTGCCGGGTTGGATCATCAAAAATTTCCGTAATAATGGACACCAGAAGGACAAATCGTGCAAAAACTGGTTCAAATTAGATATATCACTTATTTTATAGGAATTTTTAATTAATTTTTTACCATATTTTCTATTTATAGTAATGGTGGACACTTAGCTGCAAGGTTGGATCATTAAATAAAATCTGAAAGAGGACCACTGATAAATCATTGCTTCCAAAACTTGTTATCATTAGCCATATTACTGAATTATTAGGAACTTTTTTTAACATTTTCTGTACTTATTATTTACAGTAACAAAGACCATTTTGGTTTATGGGAGACGTTAGGTGATGGAAATCTGAAAGGGGTCTATTAAAGAGCAAGGATGCCTAGTCTACCGAAATTCCAGACACATAAAATCTTTAGGAAGATACAAACGAATTGGACGTGATCGCATGAACTCAATAAGGAATAAGACCGGGTACGTCGACAGGATAGGCGTCTCCTGCTATGCATGTATCACCCATCATGCGAAAACTTTACGTCTGATAAACACAAGTCGTGGCCCGTAATAAGTTAATTCTGGTATGTTAGATGAGACGACGACGAAATGCTAGATCTTGCAAAATGTAAACAAATCTGTAGCAAGTTGCGATATTGTTACATTATAATGGTCAACCAACTGGTGATGGCGACTATAGAACTTGCTGAGCATTGATTTCAATCGTACCTTCCTCATATCCTTGAAGGAGTAGTTTTTGTTAGTACATGTTGTACACTTCTGTTACTGAATTCCTCTCACTGACAGGATGCTCTAGCATATCATATCAACTGAGATAGATATACGTCGTATGCTGGGGAAGAAGGCATGTTACTATTCAGGAATGGGAAATTCACGATGAAATCATTACGTTTGTCGTAGATTCTAATTTTCAGTCGTCCATCTTTGTCAATTTTGAGAAACAGATCTAAATATGAAGCCGACCCTCTACTTTCCGTAGTGTCTTTAATTTGTAGTTGACTGGGATGTATGAGATGTAAATACTCAGCGCTTCGTACTTTATAAAATTGGTATCTGTGATTTTGAATTACTACCACTGGGTCGTAACACTGCTGGTGGACTATAAGTCCCCGAAGGTATCATCCGCCCAGTAGTCAGTGCTTCGGTACTGACTTGATTTATTAGCTACATGTTGTTCGAAATTTACAATTTATCAATTTATCAATTTTGTTTAAAGTAAGGTTTCAACTCTTTCAGGCAAAGTTGACCTTACCCAGATGTTGGCTATTCTCTTTAAGCCAGTTTTTGGTTTTTGTGCTCCCAATGTTTTTTTTTACATGCATATTTTTTGGCTTTCCAAACTTTTGCCCATGAGCGTACCTGATGAAGGTTACTACAGAAAAGCGCTTCGTACGAATAAAATTGGTATCTATGATTTTGAATCACTGAAATACGGGTTATTGAGAGAAAGAACATCATCGATATACCTAAATGTAAAATTAAAGAATTTAGCGAGATGTTTCTTCGTTTGATCTTTTAGAAAGTTTTGTATAAATTCAGCTTCATAAGAATGCAGAAACAAATCGGAGAGTAGGGGTGCAGAATTAGTACCCATTGGTATACATATTGTCTGCAAAAATATTATCCCACCAAACACGACAAATATATTGTCGATTAAGAAATCCAGCATGTTAATGATTCCATCTTCAGTGTATTTGTTGTTTGAATCAGTGTGGTTCTTGGCGAAGTATGATCTTTCAGGACCTAAGACGAGATATTGGTATGTTCACCTATCATTCTTGTTGAAACAAATTGCTTGATAAATAAGTGTGGTCGATCTTTGAGTAATGAATGAGGAATAGAGGTCTAGAGAGTAGAAAAACCAAATGTTTTGATGCTGCGGCAGAATTCTAATGACGGATCGTTAAGATTTTGAAGAAGATCTTTTAAATTTTTTTCTGTATATACATCTGATTGACATCACTAGTAGAGTAACCCTTTTCACAATATATTTGGAGAGATCTTCATCTTTGCCTTTAAGATTGATTTCAAATAAAAAAAGGACGGATTTATAATAGGCTTTGTCTAATGGAACAATAACATATTTATCTTGTAAGGCGGATATTAGCATCCCCAACCTCGTGGTTCTTGGAGATTCCTGCAAAAACTAGTTGAAATGTCGAAATACTGATTTTATAGGAAATGTTTACTTAATTTCAACCATATCTTCTATTTATAGTAAAGAAGCTGTCTTGGAATCAACGAAGAACCATTCCTTCTAAAACTGGTTCAAATTGATCATATTACTGATTTTATAGGATTTTTTCAATATTTTATTTTTCACTTTCTATTCATAGTAACGGCGGCCATTTTGGTTGATGGGAGGGGTCGTCAGATGGAAATCTAAAAGGGGTCCATAAAAGAACCATTAACGCAAAAACTAGTTCAAATGTTGAAACACTGGTTTTATTGGAATTTTTAAATAAATTTTGATCCATTTTTTCTATCTATAACAACAACGACCATCTTGGTTGCCGAGTGCGGTCATCGGAAATAAATCTGAAAGGGAACCATTGAACAACAGTTCATGCCAAAACTGTTTGAAATTAACCATATCACCAATTGTATAGGAATTTTCTAAATTCTTTCCTGTATTTTCTATTTACAGAAACAATCATGGCCATTTTTGTTGACGGGCAGGGGTCATCGGATGGAAATTTGAGAAACAGCTAAAGAATCATACCAACCAAAACTAGTTCAATTTTGCAGAAACGCTGATATTATAGGAATGCTTTTAATTAATTTTAACTGTATTTCCTATTTACAGTAATGGCTACCATCTTGGCTGGCTGGTGGGGTCATCAAATATAAATCTGAAGAGATCCACCCAATGACCATTTGGTTCTAATTGACAAAGTGGTTTCATTTTAAGATCTTTAAGGAAATTTCCCATTGGTTCCTATGTAATCAAATTATATCTAAGTTGGCAAGCAGGGTCCACCCAAAGACCATTCCATCAAAGTTTGATTTAATTGATCAAGTGGCTTCAGACAAGAAGATCTTTGAGCGAATTTCCCATATTGTCCTGTGTTAAACATGATCCGTTGTGGCGGCCATCTTTATTGGCAGACGGGTTCATTGGATATAATTCTGACAAAGGACCACATATAGACAATTGCTTCCAATATTGGTTCAGATTAGGACAGTGGTATTTGGGGAGAAGTTTAAAATGTAAAAAGCTAACGACTACGACGACGAGACGCAAAGTAATTACAATAGCTCAAATGGTCCTTGGGACCAGGTGAGCTAAAACGTTGCAGACTAGGTATTATCAACAAAATCTTCACGGTCGAGATGGACGTTTAAAGACTGTTGATTTTAACATTGTTTCTTGGTCTGTAATTCATTGCATTTTTTGTGGGAAAACAATTGTATATATGTACTTTTACAATGCAATTTCTATACTGATATTTTCCATCTTCTTACACCTTATTTTTCCTATTTTGACCCTTTTATTATTAGCCGAAGAAAATTTTCACTCTACATCTATGTAGAAGTAATTTTGGGTTCGGCCTATATGTATTTTCATGGTCTTTTAAACAAAACCTCGACTTGACATATTTTCAAGTTGCCATTTTAATCTTAATTGTCACACTGAATTAGGCTATCGGTTAACTGAAGTATTTGTTCATATTAAGTGATATTTTTATAGCTTATACATGTGTATTAACTTTGGGTTTATTTTAGTATTTTAGTATTTTGGTGTTGTTGTAGAAGTTTGAGTAAAAGCCTCGAGAATCATGGGATGTTCTAGTCGCAGTCTTTTCGGAAGTGGCCCAGTTTCAGGTAGCAGCACTGGCTTTAGAGTTTTATGTCGGGTTTCGGTTACTATTTCCCTCATACCATTAGAATTAATTGTTTTGTCGGTTTTCGATGTATCGAACACATTATTTAAGGAAGTTTTACTGCTGTTTAGACATTTATTTTCAATTTTGGCAAGTCTTTGCAGTATAATAAAGCGAACGCAACCATAGAATTGAACCTAAGTTGTAAAGTTACTGCCCCTGCCCACGCTTTAACTTGATCCGATTTTTAGAATTTTTATGGTAGCTTTCCAATACCAGTGTTTATGTCAAATTCAAATAGCAGTCAATCCAGTTCCATAGTTTTGGTCCTCGTTGTTTTGTTCTTGTGTGTGTATTTGGGAAGAAAATTTCCTAAATTTTACTATCCAAAAGGGAGCGTGGGATATGTGAACTTTGCTCGCTATTTTCTATATTTTTCCATTCTTTGTTTTTTGAGGGTCATACTTTTTCCGGCATACTTAGACCACAGTCAACAAAAGAAATCAGTGTGAAGTGAAATCACACAGCTGAAAATTATGCCTTGTAAGAAGCTCTTTTACAATAATAGATTTTCGCTTCGAAAGCATACTTCGGATACAGGAGGGGCACGCAACAAATAAGACAATGACATTTCGTGTATTCTTCTGTGTTTTTGAAAGGTGTAAACTCATATCTGAAAATTTGTACATATCACCAGATTCTTCCATTGTTTTGAAAATCCCTGCAGACCCCTCCTTCAATTGTTTACCCTAATTTCGCGTACAAAACTAAAAAGCTACAGGTATCCCACGAAAGATATCCGACTTTTATGCTAGTATGCAAACTTTTGTAAACAACCTATCAAACAACTCTTTATACAATTGATAACTTTAAATTTGAAAATCTACGATCTTATTAGTTCTCTGGTAGTTTTTGACAGGGAAATGACGAGGTAACCAGGAAGAAATTCAGCAAAATACAAAACCAATACTATATGAATACTTTTAAATACGAAATTATACCGACAGGCGAAAACTAAGGTTGCTTAATAATTATTGTGACAAAAATAAAACTCATTCATAATTTTTGGTATTACATGAAACTGCTAAATAAAAAGTTTTTTTTTCAAAATCTGAGACTTCTCTAAGTAAATAGTTCCGCTAACCGCTCTAGAATTACTCTAGAACAAAATCCTGACCACTTCTGATTGCATGCTCTTAAAACAGCTCTCATCTGTCAATGCCTAGAACAACCCTAACCTGTAATGGTTTAGAACAGCTCTAACCGGTCATCTTCCAGAATAGGTCGAGCGGTCATAATATAGAACAGATGGCAGGTTGTATTAACTATTGAAGCTTTAAACATTCATAAATCAAAATGAAATGTCTAAAAAATTGATATGAAATCATGAAAGGTTCATTGAAAAAATTTGCCTTTTACACATCGAAAATTTAGACAAACACCATAATTTTTGTGACAAATATACATGTCATGTTCAAAAATATTATTGCTTGAAAAAATTATGACAATTATTTGCAATAGTGTAAAAAGTTTGAACTTTAAATACCGAGGTACAAACTTGATTTTATTTTGATTTTACAACTGTAGTTTACAACACTGTTATGCGTGTCATAATATCAATACACAATTTTTTGCCAGTGGTTAACATGTTTTAACAGGTGTTAATCGAATGCACATGTCGAAATTATATAAATAAAGGAGAACCAGTTGTAACATAAATTCTTCACAACAGATTATTAATTTAGGTTAGAATTTTATTTTATTTGTGGTAAACATTAATTGTAGAAATAAATTATTTACATGTTACAGTATATCAAATCATCTTTTTATTAAATATATCCCATTAGATTAGTAGAATCATGTATTTTTACACACTATTACCATAAGGAACGAAATTTACATGTAAAAAAATGTAAACCATCCACAAGCTATCGATGTAATGAAATTACAAGTATCCTCACGATAGCGTTCATTGATTAGGATTGTTCTAACTAATAATCAAAACTGTTCTAATTTTTAACCAGAACTGTTCTATTTCCTGGTTGTTTAATTAGAACAGTTCTCCTGGCCGCTTTACAAGTTAACCTAGAAGAGAGGTTATGACCGGTCGCAACTGTGATTAGTGGAATTGGTAAACAGAAAATCTTTATATTTAGGAACCGAGTGAGAAACTTTAAATTATATAGGACGACCCGTTAATTTAATTTTGTTTTACAGGTAGTCCGGATTAATAAGTTTATTGCCTTGATCATAGCTCTGATGGAAAAATAACTAAAAAAATATGTTTACAATATGAAGTACAATTATGTCGTCTTGGAACTTTATCAAGATCGTTTTTCTGTCGGTTATTCATTGATGTAATTTTTAGGATCCAGTTATGAAACCTATTAATTACCCTCAATGTTTATACAGCCTTTGAAGGTATTCACGCTTCGTATTTCTTTTTATATTTGATAGGAAATAGAAAATATAATACTATACAAACACGAATGCTGAGAGTATTGTTGTAGCACTACAATGTCACCTACCGGCTGTAGTCATCATTATACCTTTAACAAGAAAGGTAAACTGATAAAACGCACGTCCAGTTTTCTATGTCTTAGGACCATAACTTTCGTAAAAATCATTCGAAAGTCAACCTGCTCTGTAACTTCTCATTATATAACAATATACCAAAACTCAAATCAATAGGTGAAGGTATTAGAAAAAAAGGTGCGGAAAACTTAAAACTTCATGCAATTTTCTATGTTTAAGAACCATAGCTTTCATAAAAATCATTTAACCGGAACGAAAGTCAAACTTGCTCTGTAACTTTTCGTCATTAGGCTCTATACCTAAAATTAAATCAATAGGTTACGGCATGAGGGGAAAAAGTGCCGAAAACTTGAAACTTCATGCAATTTTCTGTTTAAGGGCCATAACTTCCGTAAAATCATTCGACCGAAACAAAAGTCAAACATGACTATATACCAAAAATACAATCAATAGGTTAAGGCATTACAAGAAAAAGTGCAGAAAACTAACAGAATGACGGACGGAGTGCAACTATAGTCCCCTTCGTCTTCGATAGTAGGGGACTAACTAGCTTAATATGTCGTTAATTTATAAAAGTTCTGTTCCGTCATTCACCCTATTTTTCAACTCAATCTTCCCTCCCCTCTATATTTCATTATGCACTTTTTTGTTATTAATAATGTGTTGTAATTAAATTAAGGAACTTTAAATTAAATATACATATGTACATTGTGTAATAAATATAAATACACTTAGTATTAATTATTAAAAAACGAACAAAAGTTGCTGAATGACACCACCTGGCCTTACCCTCCCCCCCCCGACAAAATTTTTTATTGCAACATCAACAATGATATTTCGAAAGTCAAAAGAAATTCCTTCCTAATGTTCCTTTGCACACTGAATAAAACTAAAGACACAAGTATAAATAATTTATCCCAGTCACATATAAAAGTACCCGTTCAGTACATTATGGTATATAAAAGCAATACTTGTTTTTTTGGATTTTGCACAAATGTAATGTTTTTGAATGAAAACGATGTTTTGGAAAAAAAAATTATTTATCTGACGATGACCTTGACATTTTACTTAGTGTTCCCAAATGATTCTTTTACAGTTTCAGAACATGGGATATGTGTAAAATTCCTGTAGTAAAAACCCAATTTATGGCGACATTGACTGTTAACCTAGTAACCCCTAAATGTCACAAGGTTTACTTCCTCGTATAAAGTATTTATCTGACTAAATTTTGTAGATATCTTACATACCGAAATAGAGGTAATTATCTGAACCCCAGTTGTCGCTGACCTTGATCTCTGACATTTGATCACAAAACAATAGATGCTTTACTAAACGTAAGAATTTTTCAATTAAAAAACGGAAAATTCAAAGTATTTTTTTATCCTTGAAAGCTACGTGAAAAACATCATTAAAAAAGTTCAGAATTAGGGACCAAACTAAAAAAAAACAATATGAGTAATATGTATCTTTGTGGTAAAAGCTGCATACATGTGTGAAAAACCGTGCTTTTACTCCCAAAATTTATCGAAATATTTTCAGTCTTCCTCTTTCTAAGTGCTCTGGTGACTTGGTAAATCCGCTTTATCCGTCTATTGCCAAGTCACCCCATCATCCGAAATATTGTATCGAATGGGCATTTATACTTTTTGCTTGAAAGTCCACTGTCGGGGAAGATCCTATTGTCTTTCTCCAATGACTACCAGACGATAGGTGAAAATCATTCAAAAGCTTTATGTTTGATGCACTTTATTTGCACGAAATTACTTTTTACATATGAGTGCAGCTTTAAATGCATATTGATTTTAAATGTAAGCGGAATATTCAAAATGGTCCCGTGATACTTGAAAAAACTCTAATTTCAAGTTTTCGTCTATCCTTAATGATTAAAAAAATATCTCAAATTTTCTTATTGAAACATTATTACTTTACATCTAAAGTTCAGTAAAGTTTTGAAGTAAATTCTTGCAAAAACTATCATTTGGTTAAAAAAAAACATGATTTAATGTTACATTGACCATGATCTTTTATCTACTGACACCAAAATCAATAAGGTTCTAATTTTTCTATAGATGTACAATCTGACCAAGCAACAATTTATATACTTTTCAAAGTTCTTACACATAAAGCTGATTAATGTTATAGTGATCTTGAAGTACTGATTCAAAACTCAATAAGAATTTTACCTTCTACATTGTAATCCTAGACTAATATTAGTATCAGGCTGATATGTATAAAAATAAAGTTATTATCAGAAACCAAAGTTTGCCCGAATGGCCAGTTGTAACCTCACCTTATTCTTTTTATTCCAAAGTCAATGCTTACCTTTTTTCCATTAGTTGTCAAGCCCTACATATATTTGTTTTCTGAGAGTTGAAGAAAACCAAAGTTATACTTAAAAAACAAATGTGAGTTATTCTGGATGTTGGAGCAACTTTGACTCATAAAATACAGAATATTCATAAATGTTTCAACCGTAAATTGAGCATTTCATCCTAATATCTTCCCCTTTTTGGCAAATTGTGAACTTTCAACAGTTATTGAACGCTAGGCATGATTTCTTAAATTTCTGCAAGAAATGTTCGTCTTGGACTGTATATTACTTACAAGGAGTATTAGAACATTGCTTTCTAGAGAAAACTGCTGCACCACTCCTGTCTAGAAGTGGCAGAGTTAGCTGTGTAAATACAAAACATGTGCCAGTGTCATGATGAATAGCAATGCATTGACTACTTCCAAGGCAGTGGCTTTCACAGGCCTGAAAGGATGATGCAAATGGTATGAAATCATTAATATTCCAGTCAGCGTCCTGTCCAACTTTATTCTGCTGCTGGATCATGTTACAAGACGTATCTGAAAGTAATATCAAAACATGACGTAAACTTAAATTCTGATGAAAATTTAGAAGTGTTAATTACAACTTCTTCCTCAAACATATATTTATATCTGCTAAAACAATTTTGACATCAATTCTGAAAATAATTTCATTGTATTTGAATTTTTACTGGAGACATGAAAATAATTTTATTGTATTTAAATATTTACAGGAGACATGTTTACTTTGTCTTATATCATATAAATCTAGTATCGTCGTCTTATCTGATATCTTTACTGGTTTTATCTTATTTCCGATGATGACTAGTTGTTACTGGAAATGTTTGAAGTATCTGTTATTAAGAAACAAGTAGACAAATTAGGGATTTGACAGTAAATCACACTATGTCCTACACATAGATTGATTGATTGAATGGGGTTTTTACGCCACTTTCAGCAATTTTTCAGCTATATCGTGGCGTCCAGTTTTTCTTGGGGAGAAAGCCGGAATACCTGGTGAGAACCCCGACCTTCGGCAGGAAAGCTTGCAATCCTTGTCAATTAAGGCTGGAGTCGAGCACACCTCGCAAGGAGCCAGGCTCGAACTCACAATCCCAGTGTTGATAGGCTGGTGGTCAATAGTAGATGTGACCAACTACCGAGACCACTCGGCCACCAAGGCCCCTTACAATACATAGATAATACTTAGTATCAGATATTAAGAAATTGCGATTCATAGTGGCTAAGAAAATTATTATGGTAGTTTCTTACCAATGAAAGAGAAACAGGAAATACAAATGTATATGTACTGAACATACAGAAAAACAGGCAATATAAGGGTCAGAAAGTAGATCATGCCATATATCCCACCTAGTTAATACTTAATGCCAAGTATTGAGAGTCTGTGGAAACTTTACAGAAATTTTATTTAATTCAAATTCACTAACATGATGTATATAGCACATGAAGTTATTAATCAAGAAGCAACTTAAGGGTCTACTCATAGATCACAACATATTTTGTGCATAGAAGATACTTGATATCAAATATTTATAGATTATTAATGTTTTTTGAAACGAGAGGAAGTTTCTCATAGATATCTCATCGAACGGCGACAGCCGTGAGATGAGACAGCGACGAGAAGCTTCCTCGAGTTTCGAAAAAAAACATTAATAATATTTTTATCGCTGTTTTGCTTAAGTCTAAGAATAAAACTTTATTCTCGAGCTTCAGGTAACGCTAATAATAGTTTCAAAATTAGGCACTTTTTTGTTCTTCAATGCACGCCGTACTTATTCGGCAGTATAAAACGTAAGTGTGACGTCACGTTTCATTCATTCTTGAATATGGCGTTTCAAGCGTAAACAATGGCAGAGTATTTTCTCCTTACTATTTTACAATTTAGAAAGAAAATATGACAAATTTTAGGATTTACTTTGTTCGACGAAGGGCCCATTAAGGTAAGAAATACCTGTTTCTTGTCTTTTCATGAATTTATTCGAGATAGCGTGTAAATTACACGTAAAAATTTGTCACCGACTCGGTGACCATCTCTCGCTTTGCACTGCTGAACATTAAATGTATAACCTCATACAAGTTTCTTTTTAATATTGATGCTGAATTTATATTGGTTTTAACATGATTTCTAGCTACAAAAAGGTCTGGATGGACTATAGAACGGAATGCACTGAAGAACAAAAATCCGTACATTCTCAATACGTCGTTTCCGAGATAGGTCCGGATCGCCAAAATTCCGTCAAAGTTCTGGGATTAGACAACATTTTTTAGGC
>JAOXYJ010783634.1:0-13649 GCA_028566555.1 Lithophaga nigra | reverse complement strand
TTTCTGAAAATAATTGTTACACTGGGACGAAACTTGGGTAGAATGGTCCTTGGGTGGTCCCCTTTCAGAATTATGTCCGACAATCCTGCCCGCCAACCAAGATGGCCGCCACCGCTAAAAATAGAAAATTCAGCAAAAAAAAATCCTTAAAAAATCTTCTCCTTTGGAAGTAGTACTCGGCCAATATGGACAAAACTTTGATGGAATAGTCCTTGGGTGGCTCCTGTTCAGAAATGTGTCCGATGCCCCCGCCTCCCAACAAAGATGGCCGCCATCAGCCGACACAGTTTTGACATAAGACCCTATGGGAAAAATTTTAATATCTCTTTATAAGAGTTATTTCCCCTGATTTTTATTTTGTAACGGTTTTGGACCAATATCTCGAAAACCATAATAGGTGGCTAATAAAATGTAATGGCAAAAATGGCCAGCATGACAAGGACTTCATTTCATACATTTGGACCGAAGTGGTCCCATGACTCTTTATAAGAGTTATTGTCCCTGATTTGTTATTCAGTAATGGTTTTTGACTAATATCTCGAAAACCGTAATATATTGCTAATAAAGTATAATGACAAAAGTGTTCATCATAACAAGAGACAAGGACTACATTTCATATACTTGGACCAAAGTCATCCCATGACTCTTTATAAGAGTTAGTGTCCGTGATTCGTTTTTTTTTTTTTAATGGTTTTTGACTAATATCACGAAAACCGTAATAGTTGGCTAATAAAATGTAATGGCAAAAATGTTCAGCATTTCAAGGGCTACATTTCATTCAGAAGACCAAAGTCATCCAAGGACTCTTCATAACAGTCATCTTCAGCGGAAGATTCATCATGAAGACATTTCTTAAGACTCAACATGCTCAATGGGCTTACTTAAGTCAGGTGAGCGATACAGACTCATCTGAGCCTTTAGTTTTCTCAATCCACTTTTGTCTGAGTTTCAACTTGCTCCTGTCTTGATTATTCCTGATATATCCTTATTTCCATAAATTTCTGATCATTTCATTGTATTGACAAGAAAACTCCTGTCCAGATTTTCAAGTTTTTTAGGAAGAAAATGTATAGTGTATTAATAATAGAAACAAAAGTTTTACGTATCTTATTCTGTCACTAACAATCTCAGATGACAAAAAAACAGAATTATTGTTGGGTGTCTACATGTATTAATATGTAGTACTATGTACAAGTATTTCGAGTGAATTTCTTGACTTGAAAGAGTTCAGAGTAGCTGTATCTCTTTGATTTCATATGGTTATATGTCTTTTATAGCACATATTTCCTGAATATCACCCATATCACCTATATTTGCTGAAATAATTCATAATAATCACTCAGGCTTCATAATTTCCATTATATTGTACTAAAAATTGCTCAACGAAATGTTCAGGATTAATGACACAAAATTTGGAACTTTAACTAAACAGCAATTCCTACCATTTCAGAGCTGAGACTCAGTTGTAAACATGTTTGAAAATGTCCCCTTGCTTCGGGAAGTATCGCCAAAACTTTTCACTGAAAACAATATTACATGGATACCGCTCGGTAAAATTTTAAACTTTCTGAGGAAACATCATGTTGATACTGATGGATTAGGAGAAATAAGGAAATACAATATTTTGAAGGAATTTAAGGGCCACAAATTTGGTGTGTATTGGAAAAAGACTCCGAGGATTATATTAATGTAACATCTTTTCTTAGCTATATATTTAATCACTGTGACCAGCTGCAGGTATGTGATAAAATTGTACACTAAGTAGTGAGCAGGCTAAGTCAAAAGAAAGATGAATTTTGTATACAGAATACACAAGAGCTGTATAAGACCATTGCTGCTAAAAACTTTAAACACTTAAAACTAAAACAAACTGTCGATAAAGAAATATCTATTGATGAAGATCACATACCCTCACTTCATAAACAATACAAAAATGAATTTACGAAAGAAGAATGGATTAAGATTTGCCTTTTCGAAATTCATTTCTTGTGTGAAAATACCAGTGCAGAATTTTTGGAATATGAAGAACAACTTGCAGCAAAATTTGATTCCTTTTCCATCTTAATCAAGTTAAAGAGGTATCAAAAACATTGGACAAGTTTCTTTAAAAACAATAAAATTTCTATTAAAAAGTCGCAATGTGGCAGCTGATAGCGAGTAAATGAATCTATATACAGACAAAGTTCACATTACCAGGAAGATTGAATTTGAACTTACTGAAATGTTTGATAGAGATATAGAGAGAACATTGGTAGCCAACTGTAGCAGCATGTGTAGACATCAACCTTCCTGTCATGTTTTTGCTGAGCTTAAGTCCAACCAGTTCTTAGATACAACAGACCTGATCCAGACCATCAAGTTACACTTGGAAAAGAAGCACGAGTTAGAATGTAGTTCAATAATTTAATGCAAGCCTGATGCATTTGTCCCTTTCCTGGCAGAAAACGGAAAGATAGCTCGATTTAAATTTCTAGAAGTGTTTCAACAGACAGGTCTTGTAGACAGTATTGCACACAGATACAGTAACAGTGGTCAGACATCAAAAACTGATGAAGAAATTCCCGAAAATATTCAAAATTGTGAGGCATGTCATAGTGACAACAGCGATATTCCTAGTCCACTACACTGGAAGAATTTTGATCTCATACAGGAATGGTCACTAGATGTACCTTTATCTGTATAAATCTTATTGGAATCATTTATCAATCAAAAGAGTATGGAAAGGTCCTCAGAAGTGGAAAGTTTTGTCAAGACAAAACTGTTGAAACTGTACAGCATATACGATTCTCTGTTAAATCTTACAAATCGCAACTACTGTTGCATTCTACAAGACCTAAACTTGCGATGAATTACCAATCAGTTGGCACTGTATTTAATATTTCATCAAGCTGTGGTGCAACTTTAAATTTGAATGCTGCAGAAAAAAGACTTAAAGAAATGGCAGCAGGGGATATATGTAATTTCAATACCTACATAAGGCGATATCCAATGAAATACGAAACAGTAGCTGGAATAAGAAACAATTAAGTATCTTTGAGACAATGTTTGGTAGTTCTAATGATGGATAATCTTGTGCGCCTGAAATATCACTCGGATCGTAACCCAGGTGAAAATAGATAAATGCAGCTTTGTACACTTCCTTTGACAATTAAAGGTGCACCCCTCAATACACTTGAGATTGAAGAAATCAAGATGTATGTGATCAGTCAAGCTCTTTTCCATGCAAAATAGACCAGAAACTGACAAAAGAAGATCTGTACACTAAAATACTGTCACTTTCACCTGAAAAAGAAAGTTCCATGAGAAGATTTAAAAGTATGATGACATGGGGTCTACTGGATATTTGGAAACACATTGTTTAAGGTATTGTATGACAATTGATAAATGTTTAAAGCCTAGCATAACAAAAAAAACCCATATCATTTGTATTTACAACGGGCAAAAAATTAGTATTTTGTAAAAGAAATCGATGGTATAATCTGTTTTTGTATTGAATGACATAATTCCATAAAGAGCAGATAGAATGAAGAATAGGGAGAAATAAAAACAAATTATCAAAGTTAATGTTAAACGTGTTACCGGTAGAGATACAGATACAGATTTAAAATATTCTTAATATACTATAATACTTTTCTATCAAAATTTACTAATACATGTATTACATACTTTATTATAATAGAGGACTTTCTTTAATTTTGAATTTCATCGTGTCAAACGACAGAAGTTAGTTGAAAGAAAATACTTAAAAACCATTTCTTTATAATCAAATCCATTATTATTAATCTTAAATATCTATATACACGTAAATATATTTAAAATAAAGCCAAGTTTTATTCCAATTTTAGATGAAGCTGAATTTCTACAGCTAGGAGTTTCTGATCAGAAAGACGATGAAGACGGAACGTTAGAAGATTCCTTTGCGGCATTAGAAATCAATGAAAATGAACTTAAAGAAACAGAAGTAAGAAAAGTACATTGTACTATGAAACTTAATACAACAGTTCAAATATAGTCAAAAGTAGACCATTGTAAATACATATATCATCAGGTGCTCTGGAAGGGTAAGCATGTCCTGTTCGCCAGCAACACCAGTCGTATTGCTCATTGGTCTATCAAAGTTGGTGTAAAAGTCGAAATGGTTGTAAAGAGCATTAAATGGTTACAAAACATATCAATAGTCATAATTTGCAAAAACGATATCCAGAAAAAATGTTCTACTTATTCATGCTGTCCTTACCTAGGTTATAATATTCTAGCACCTCTACACCTTCTTGTCAATACATGTATTGACTTATACTAATGCATTATTCTCTTTTAATTGAAAGTCATTAATGTTTTATTAGCACCAGTTCCATGACAATATTTTCTGCTTCGACTCTTACAATTTTTAATATAACTATCATAATTTGATCGGTTTTATAATTCGTGACACTTATTATCATTTTGTTCACTTGTTTTACTGCCTGTATGGTCCTTTCCAGAAACTCATTTCCGCAATCACGAAATTGACTCTAAAATTATAATTTGATAAGAGTTATTTCCCTTACTGGGTAGTAGAACTGGTTTGCGGCAATAAAGGACGATAAAGAGTCAAGGAAAAGCGCTTTGCAATCCCTGTTTATTTCAACATAACATTTGGTTTATATAAATTAAGGTATTACTTGTGGTCATTTTGCTTCGACCATACGTGTAATCAAACTTGCTTATAATGGTGGAAATGTTTTTGTTTTGAAAAAATACATGATTTTATATTTACTCCTCAACGTTGCTCCACACTGCAGGTAATCGGTATTAGTACAGTGGATTCCTCTTAATTGCATAGGCAAAATGTCAGAGAAATATATGCAATTAACAGGAGCTCCTATTTGTTCAGTTGTATGAGGAAGAATGAGGAATAATAAGTGCCCTTAATTCTATTTTTTAACATATGAACAGTGTTTAACTATTTCTTACATAATCTAAGCTGTATTTTATATCTAAAAAAAACTTTGAAATATTAACTATTTAATAAATAATTTTTAATAAAAATATCTATAAGTATATATATATATGGCAAAAGAAATTTGATTATTAAAATAAATTACTTAGGAAATGAATTGCTGACATGTATGTATTAATTAGGTATTGAACAACTAATTGCTAAATAAACAGTTGTCAGGAAATGACATTTGTAAAGACTATTAATTGAAAGAGGAGCCATAAAACTTATCTGTTAAATAAACAAAGTCTTTATATTCAAAATTTTTATTGTCATTAAACAATTATAGTTTGTGATAGTTACAGATAAATAAATAAAATGATTAAGTTTGGGTTTCTACAGTGGCAATTTACTAAATGAAAATAAAAACATATTTCAATGTTTTAAAAGTTGAGTATTTTTGCAGTTTTCTAAACAATTTCTATCATGTCTTCTTATATGTGAAAAATTTTTGTATGCAATTAACAGGAATTGTGCATTTGTCCTATGCATTTAACAGTAATTTTTGTTAGGAAAAGATGGTAAATGGTTTTGTGTTTTGACTTTCTATGCAAATAACAGGAATATACAATTAACAGTTATGCGATTAAATGGAATCTACTGTACCAGTATACTTCCCAATAAGGGAAATAACTTGTATTTTATTATAATTTTGTAGTCATATTCGTGATTCCGGAAATGGGTTTCTGGAAAGGACTATTGTTTTAATCTAATTTCACTGCAATGAATTTTCAAAGGAAGTGATAAATGTTTACTTCTATTTGGAATTTCAATGAAAGAAGAAAAATCTTTTACATTTACCAATAATTTCTTCTTAGGTCCAAGAGAATCCTAAGCAAATAGATAGTGACTTAGAATTATACAGTGACATAGAAGATGATGACAACAGGGAAGAAAGTGATACATACAAATTATGTTGGAGTGATCATGATGACCATGATAGTGATACAGAAATGCTACCTGCAGCAGATGAAGTAGTTGATGAAGAAAGCTTTTTAAATGACTTACTAGAAGATATTCAAATTAGAAATATATCAGACACTGAGGTTGATGATTTGGCAACCTACTTTCAACCATTAGACCAGTCTATTGATGAAACTACTCAGGAGTCCGAGTCTGGACAGGCATCATCACTGGAATCTACTGAAGTAAAAAACACAGACTGGACAGATTATGATATCATAGCTGGAAGATTCGGATTTGTTCAACAAATGTCGACACGCCATCCACCCCCTGCTACAGGACGTGATGATGACTTTCTAAAATTGAAGGAGGTACTAGATGACATTCTTCTTAAAATCAGTTCACCAGATTTAACACAAGGGGGTACGAAAATTCTGTTTGCACCAGATAACAAAACTGGCAGTAATTTACTGAAACTCATGTCGAAAAAGTATCAAATATTTCTACCAGAGTTTCCTATACTGCATTTAAGAAAATCTAAGGTCACCAACTTGTGTACAGCTTATATGAATGCAGGTATAATAGAAATATTGAAGCATATGAGAGATGAAGACTTCAACGATTGCAAAAAGCAGAGCACATTGATATGGCGTCGAAGTACATGAGACGGTTATCTGTTGCCCTGAGGTTAGCATTTGTAACTAGATTTATACAAACATTGCAGAACGAGGAACAAATACATATTTTACAAGTTCTGACAGATGGAAAAGCAGACTGCATAGAATGGAGTGCTAGATTTCAGAACTTTCTTGATTACGGACAATCAAGAAACGCCACATTTCTGCTGCATACTGAAATGTTGCATCACAGTGAGGAAATCAGTGCATTATCTTTTGCTGAACGTCTTGGTGGCACTGATGGATATTCACTTATGTTAGCTGCAGTCAAAATGTCATTACCATTTGCATTTTTAAATGGTGCCACATCGTATGCAGCTTATGCAGTACAACTTTTACATGAACATTACAAAGCTGGACCATTTTACAACAATGTAAAGGCAGCATTATTTACAACATCATACCAAAAAAGTTTGTACAATTTTGGGCTGGACACCCAAAGGGAACTTGATCACAAAGATGTTTTGAAGAGTTTCCGATCTGGAGCAACAATGTCGTCAGTTTTGCCCAGAATGTCCTCAATAGACTCTTTGAATGAGGCTCGTGATGTTAGCAATAGTACAAAAAGTTTCAATGCAGATGGTGCCACAGACAGTGTACTTCAAAAGCCAAACAATTTACTAGGCCTTACATTCAATCAAACTGACATTAACTACATTCTAAGAATTGCTCGTTTGATCCTGCGACAGAATGCATTATCAACAGAGGAGGACATAAAAGTACTAAATGTATATTCTAAACCAACAAAATTATTACCGGAGACATTGTTAGATTCGGCAACAAATGAAGCAGGAAAGTATCTTATAATGAAATATGTTGCATCCTCGGAATTATTCTGTTATCGAAAGTGTGATGTCCCCTCTTTTGAGAATATTGAAGGTCCGAAGGAATTGCTGAGAAAACTTAAGATATCTAAAGGCGTTACAGTCAGAAGAGTAGGGACAAAACAAGAGTCACTTGTAAAAAGTGAGCGTGATGTAAAAGAAGGAAAGAGGAAGAAAGCAGTAGCTAAACAAATAAGAATCGTAGATAGCTTAAGTTCAGAAATGAACGCCTGTCAGGCATTTCTGAATTCTGGCTGTTCAAAGCCAAAGGTGCAAAAATCAACAGGTATTCAGAAAGCTGTAATGGAGCAATTAAAAAATTAGCCTTGCTAAAATTCATCAAGATTCAACCACAAAAGATTGTGACATAGGGGACTTGATGCTCCTTGGTCAAACAAGGCTACCAGCTTTACTGTCTGCATCAGCATCTCATGTGACAATAGAGTTTGCAGGTGTTAAATTTAAGACACGCTCCATAGATGGGAAACTGTACCTACAGTATGTTGAAAAATCTATTATAAACAAAATTGTGAGTATGGTTCCCTCATTGCAACGTATAGCAGTGTGTGAAGAGAAGTACAGTTTCACACCAGATTCATTTAAAGCTGCTACAAGATCACAAAGGCAGAAAGCACAGCTGTACCCTATTTCGCATTTGAAGAGTAAAGAAGAAATTATAAGCTCTACAAAATTTGACAAAACATCCATCATAACAACAAACGAAGGGAAGCGCTTAATAAGTACCTACCTAGCAAGTCATGCATCAGAATTAAAGTTTCAGCGAAATGTCGTAGTCGATTTTGATAGTGAGCTTCACTTGTCACCATGTACCTGCAGCTCCAAAGAATGTTCTTGTAAAAGATTTACCAATCCTATTCAGTATAGCTTTGTTTTATCAGATAAATCGAGGTTAAATATTCTAGAGGATATAAAGCAATGCAGAGGCAGAAATGGCGCAAGTAGATTGGCTTCTTCAATACTTGCCTGATCTAAAACCCGGCCAGTCGTGTATTAGCTTGCTTTCATCAGGTGACATTGATGCTGTCACAATACACATGTTTGCACTTTCATACTTGTGGCCACGATCGGATGATGGAAAATATCTCCATCCTGTTTATGTCATACTGCAGAAACCAGGGTCTGTGATGGACATTTAAAACATAACAGGTATTCTCCAGGTACTTGAACAGGCATGGAATGATAGATACATTGGTATGAAAATGTCTGTTTTCCTATCACTTGGAGGAAATGATTTTCTTCCAAAGTTTTATGCAATGTCCCATTCTTCAATACTTTCTGCCATTATGAAACATCAGAATTTACGAGAAAATATGGTCAAGGTACAATACAACAATAATGCAACAGATGTAGAATTTGATTCTAATCTATATATCTTGAGTTAATGAAGATTTTATACTGTCCAAAGAGTATCAACTCTTCAGATTTTTCATTTGACGAAGTAAGGCAACTTTCCATAAGAGTTCCCACCAGAAAAGGCAGTAATTCTAACAGAAACCCAAGACTGTGGCTACCGGCATCATCAGTGCTTGAAAAGCTTTCTTTAAACGTGTCTTGCTATATAAAGTACTTATTGACTGCAGGAACTGCAGATGCAGAACTACCAAACTTTCTATCCGAAGGATGTCTAACCAAATCAATCTCTGATGAAGTGGAGTACGATTTGGGGGGAGATGCTCATGTCGAAGATGTTAATAATGTACTGTCAATTCCACCAGAAGTTTTACTGGAAAAATTATCAGGACATCAAACAAGGGAAAGAAACAAAAAAAACATCAAAACGAAAGCAAATGGAAACACCACAAAAAGGACGGAGAAAGAAAGTTCAAAACAAAACATCTACACCAAAAAAACTTTGACCATTGATAGCAGACAGTTGACAAAACTTTTTGTCGTCAAAGGAATAAGTAAGAAAACGCATGTGATTATATGTTGACTCTAGCATTTAATGAACTGATGGTATTTTTAGATGATTGTATGATAATATGAAATTTGTCATAGCAGGTACATTGCATTTTCAAACAATCAAATGTTGTATTCAAAATACTATTTACAAAATTATAAACTCGTAGAAAGAGAAAACTAAACATGTATGAAGACAAAGAGTTTTCACTACTCGCAATATCAAAAATTTATGCATTATAATCTTATTGCTGATTTCTGATGTTTCAATTTTTTTTCTATTTTTCTTCTACAATTATTAAAGTTATGAAATTTCTGAAATTCACATTTCATGTTTAATGTGTTAGGCTAATATCTTTTAAATAACCATACGAGAAATTTTTACCTCTCATTTTTACATTCATCCCCTACATTTTAAATGCAAGTTATGTGTTATATCAAAATGCAAGATCCTGTGTGTATACCTTCTGATAAATAATTAGTGTAAGTGTACCTATTTGCTAAATTTTCTTTTAAAAAGGTAAATAGAATGATACTGTTCAATTATTTCCATTCCAACTTTTTAGACAGGAGAAGGGTTTGATGATTAAAATTCATCAATCATCAAATTAGATGTCAAAAAGAAGGCTAATTAAAGTTATAACTTATCAAACCTAATGGTTTTCAGCACTGTAAATTTTGTATTCATACACAATATAACACTTAAAATGCACACATGGTTTTACTCTTCCACATATCTGCAATGATACCTGAGACAAACAGTTTTATGCATAGTTTTATGATAACATTGTAGAATTTGATAAAGGTTATTAAATGAAAGTTGACAGCCACTTAAGTTTTATGTAATTGTTATCTAAACAGTAGCAGTGTTAGAATTTTCAATTTGAGGGCTGTGTGTTGGACTGGTTACACAACTTTACTAGGTTTCGTTTCTCCCATTTAAAGAAATAAACAAATGTTAAAAAAGACAAAACATGTTATGTGTACTTTCACTTTTATCTTTGATTCTGACCAATTTCTGTCTATATTAGGTCGTAAAATTTAACTGCACTAAAGCAATAAATTCCATATTTGAACACTGGTTTTTTGATTTTTGAATTCCAAATATTGTTTCTATTTTTGGATTCCTTTGCTTGTTTTAAAACATTTTTCATTTTCAAAGACAAATCATTTGTTATACAACAAGAGATAATAGTAAACCAAAGAGACTGTCGTAAAATCTCAAAAATAAATCTGTAAATACGAAAGCTGGACACAAACCCGCAAAATGTGCGAAGTAAATATATAAGTAGACAAGTTAGGAATAGGGCTCTGTATGTCCAGACTCCGAACCCTAACTTAAAATATTCACAACAAATACAGCTATTTAACAATTCAGTCATAATGCGTAAAGCATGTAAATGTATCCAGTTCTGCGAAAGTGAAAGTTTTTTTTCTGACGCAATTAAATCGAATTTTTCAGAGTGCGGGTGATATCAAGAGACGGACACAAGGTTTATCTACGGATGTATAATACTTCCATGTTAGCAAATTCAATAGTTAATATGTAAAGAAGTGTATCAAATTAATAATTTTTGCTGTGTTTATTGTGGGTTAACATGTAGGTTACTTTAAAAAATGAGCAATACGTTTTACATGTGTACATGGGTTAACATGTAGGTTACTTTAAAACATGAGCAATACGTTTATTCCTATAGTATAACAAGATACTAGAAATAGGTGACATTTTACACATGCCATTGGACAGTGATATCTATATCGATACGAATCGGGAGGTTTTAATAATTAAGAAGTTATTTAACTTCACATACCATGAATATGTAATGGAATTGTTGGGATCATCATCAAAATTACGTCTTTGATCTTACAGGTGTTTGTACTTACGTATTATATATCTTATTCATAATATATTTAAAAGCATGATTGGCCTAAATCTTTTACAGTTAAATTATTTTAAGCACATCTGCATAATTTAAACTGTGGAACTTTCAGTGCAAAAAATAAAATCTATGCTTTCAAGTTTAATCCCATGAGAACTTTGTTAACATGAACAAAAAGTAGATCACTTTGGTCACATAATTTGTTTTTGAATATGGTATTATATCCAACTGTGACTTCAAGATATAAAACAGCAATAAAAGTACTGTTCCTTCTGCTTGACTTTCACTATGGGACTTCGTCTCACCTACATTTACACCATTTATCCATTTTTTCTTGATTTTTATTGCCTTATACTAAGATATTGAAATATCTAAATATACTACAATTATTGAACGGATTTTTCCCCAAAATTTTAGTAATATGAAGGGACGTAAATAGTATAGTGTAGTGGGAATTCAATAATATATCTTATATTATAATACAATAAATTTGTGACGAAAATGCAAAAAAACGTATTTTTTTTCCTGATTCGGTACAATACATTAAATGCAGGTCCAGATAATTTATTAGTAAGCATTAATGAAAAAAAGTTTACATTGAACCTAAAATGCAGACTTAAAAAGTTTTAAGATGTATTGAGGCTTAAAATTTAGGCAGATGTGACCTCTTACCTACCAGATTTGACTTATTCCTGGCCACGACTTTTGTTTGTTGGACATAAGTTTTTCGCATGATGGGAGATGCATGCAACGCAGGAGACGGTTATCCTGTCGACGCATCCGGTCCCACTTCTTACGGAGTTCATGCGATCACGTCCAGTTTGTTCTCGACATTGTGTATTCCAAAGGATTTTATGAGTCTGGAATATCGGTATGCTATGCTTCCTTGCAATTTTTGTTGTTCAGATGGGCTCATGTGAACCATGTACAGGCATAAATGATTACTAGTTTTGAAGATATATTTGCGTAATTTATGATAAAGTGAAAAAAGTAGCGATTTTATATTTTCGGTGTTGTTTCCATTTCCTATCTTGCCTAATTATTCATCGACGAAGTGGTTAGTTGATAATCTCGCAAAAAATCAAGTAAATTTCTGCTTTTTAATACAGCAGTTTATTCGAGTATGGAAGTATAGGAAACTGCACACTTTCCGAAAGACTTATTTTATTTCATTTATTTAGTTAGTTTTTAAAGTTCTTGTTACTTTTAATAAATAACCACAATGTTCATCAACAGCTAGATTCATTCGTACGTTTGCCTATTACATTGAACCATGAGTCAGGTAGTTGTCAGCAGCAATCTATCGTCTTGTAATTTTGTAAAGATATCGTTTTCATTTCGTCATAACAGCAGAAATATTAGTTTTGCGACCTACGTGAGTGACATTTATCTTAATGGTCACCAAGTGCGGTTTCTCAGCAAGTTGACCACATGATTTGCTTCAGGCTTGTCCAGGTACAAAGTCATTTAAAAAAAACAAAGATATTATATGTTATCCTGAAACCACTTCATTTGAATATATATGGGTATTACATGTACATAAAAATATAAGGCCTCATCCGAAAGATTTTCAAGTATTTATTTCAATCGAAAATACCAAATGTATCTTTTTAAAAAAAAAAACCCCAAAAATCGTGGTTACATGTTTTACATCATGCAGGGGGCGAGGGAGGGGGTGATAGTCCATATATAGATAAATGTACTATCTCACAAGGTTACTGGAGCTATCTAACCTTGAACTCATTGTTTAAGTTTTGCTGCACCACTTCATACAAACAGAAATTTCTTCGACTGGAATAAATTTTCTTCTTCATAAAAACGATGCCGTTTCATTTTAGCATATTCTTCTAACAAAGAAGGAAAAAGCAGGGAAAAATTGAAAATCGGAATTATTTTTCATTGGGACTATATTTTGAGTTCCTACTTTCTTACTTCTTTGTCTGAACATATTTCAAAGACATAAAACGGAATGAGAACATCAGCTTTTCATCAACAGTAGCTGTCAGATACAGTGGATCTTTAAAAATACATGTACATGTTACCTTTTGGTAGTTCGAAACAGAAACTTCTTACGCTTTTCCCTATCATTTTAGAAAAAACTGAAAATCGTCACAAGAAAGTTAATGACATTGATTAAAAAAGATGTTATAGTATATGAGATCCATAGGAATTACATTTTTACCAGGGAATGGAAGAATATGTTGATTTTTCTTTCATAAAAGCCTTTTCTGCAGAAGATTGATTGATTGATTGTTGTTTTTTTAACGTCCAGGGGCAAATTTTTCATGCATATTCAGGACGAGAACAAGTTCACAATATATCAATTCGTAGGAACTGAAAAGTGGGTAGACCGGGAGAAGGGCGGGTAATTTGATTGCCACTGGAAAAGTGGGACAGGATGGGTAGGGGTGGAAAATTTAGCCTTGTAACCGGTCACCTACGGACCACTCGTAATGAGCTTGTTACA
>JAOXYJ010782524.1:0-13649 GCA_028566555.1 Lithophaga nigra | reverse complement strand
TTTGAAACTAGACACCCTAAGGATGATTGTGGCCAAGTTTGGTTCCAATTGGCCCAGTGGTTTCAGAGGAGAAGATTGTTGAAAAAGTTTACGGACGACGACGGACGACGACGACGACGGACAACGGACGCCAAGTGATGGCAATAGCTCACATGGCTTTCAGCCAGGTGAGCTAAAAATGGCTCCCAACTTCAATTCAAATTTTGAAATTTGTCAAGGGATGAAACACCAACAAATTTACCTCATACACCATCAGAGAGTAGAAAAAGATCTAAACCACTTTCACTATTAATCTTAGAAAATTATAAAAGTACAGTTAACTTCCTTGTTCCTCTTTGAATTTTACAGCTTTGTAAATAGAGACATTTCAGTCATAAAATGCTTTCAATACTGAAACTTTGTTATTCTGTACTCTGTACTAAATCTGTGTTTACATGCAGTTTGATTTTTGTTGCATACTGAAGAGGACAATATGCTTTATCTTTGTGGATTTGAAAATTTAGTTTTCATAAACATTCCACAAAATCTCTTAATTAACATGAATCAAAATACAGAAATGAATTTTCCATGAAAAGGACAAAAATCTCGGTCATCTTACTGATGAACAAATTTTATTTTTCATGAACTGTGATGGGAACTTCCAACAGAAGCCTCTATATTAGTAATGATATTACAAACATATAACAAGGTAAATGTAATAAACGGGTAGATAAAGTAGTAAAACTGACAAGACTTGTATTTTAGTTCAAAACAGCACAGACAGATTTAGAACCAAATGAACGAGTTAAAATTTATGGTAACAAAAAAAAACAGAAATACAGAACGAAGTCAGTATTCCTTGAATCAGAATCAAGTGTTTGATAAAATGTAATTCATTTGGTTCATGTTTTTGTTTGGAATATTAATAACATAAAAGGTTGGAATAACCAAAAAATTATTAACCATAACAACTTAACAAATATTATATACATTCTCCCATAACTTCAGAATTTACACTTACCATAGAAAGTAGAGTCAAACGCTAAACATAGAATTCACACAAGATATATAGTCATAGTAAATAGTACTGAAATGATGAGAAACCATCCCCGAGCTATGTTACAGGTGAAATAATTAGATAAAGTTATGGTTCCCAAATTATTATATAAATGAAATAATAAGATGGGATATACAGAAACTATCCCATGGTTATGGTTATACAGGAGTTTGGTTTGTGACATGGCATTTTGGTATTATAAAATAAAGTTTATCTCGTGATACATACTTTGCCACTTAATAAAGAATTTAATTCACAGTAACCCCCTCCTCCTACATAAAGACTTTGTCCTCACAACTGACATTTAATGCTAGCATTTTCAACACTACTATCAGGTACATACAGAGGAGTTTTAATTGTAGTTTTTGTGTTCAGACTACGTCAACAGAATTTATATTACGAAAGTGAGTTTTCAGATAATTAAAGAATCAATTGATGTACTTTTTTGTGCTCAGGACATAAAAAGACGTGCCCATGGGACATGATACACCCATCTTGTGTAAACAAGTATTAGTATCATTAATTATAATGATAACTCAAAGTTACACAAGATTTTTCCTAAGTCACTAGCATTCTTTAATAGAATTTTTTTCATATTTGGGTTAATCAAAGGCCATTACAAGTACAAATTGTTAAAACTGAACATGAACTTTACTTGATCAATTACTGCAATTTATTATATAGATGGCAATGAAAGATGATGATTTCTGAGTGAAATAAATCTCAAAATTTCACTGTGGTGCCGTCACAATGCGAAAAATCATTGAGCAGCCTAAAATGTAGTATGTGTCAAAATCAGTCCGAAATTATTCAATAACATTCAGGAAGGTCTATATAATAAAAAGTATAACTAATCCAGGATTTTGATTATCAAAAATATTCCTCTCATGACTCAACATGAACATATAACTCACTCGTGTTACGTGCATTCCGGAGTTTATGTGTTGTTTGGTCACTTGATGAATATTTTTCAATAATCAAAATTCCAGATTAGTTATACTATACGTATTAAAATTTCAAGATTTTAATAGAGGTTAATAACACTATTAAACAAAGAATTTTTCCAATTTTTCTTAGATAAAGGCATGTAACTCTGAAATGACAAAAGTGAAAATCATTAAATTTAATCGGATTTTATTTTATCATTAAAATTTCAAAAGATTCTTTCATATAATGCAAGTTACTGAACAGAAAAAAAATGTTAACAGACTGATGTATAGACACTTGTATACCATAATATATACACAAAGACGATGGGCATAAAAAATAAATGACTTCTTTGTACTTTCTCTTTGCAGTTTGTAATAAATATGTAGGTTTCCTCGTAACCTTGTATGTATATTTGTATTATGAAATGAGAAAAATTACTGATAACTTTAACCCAATCTGCTTACAACCACAAATTCCTACCAAAATTCTAGCACTACTATAAAAAAGAATTTCTCCCAAATATACTGTTATTAAAGACTTGGGTAAATCTAAAACCAATCTGCCATACTAAAGTGAAATGTGCCTTTGTGACCTGGTTAGTTTTAAACTCCAGTATGTACAATCTTATCCAAACAATTTGAAATTTTCACACAGATCATTTTAGAATATGTTAAATATCTTCACACTGGAGTTCATAGGAAGATCTAGCTTCAAATATGTTGACAATGTTCCCTGATTATATACTTTATTCCAAAACTAAGAATGTGCTGATATTACCGTAAATTTCATTTGTCAATATTAATGGATCAGGGAACAGTCAACCTAGCGTTTAGGTTTTTGTTTAGAGCACAGCAACATAAAGTAGCTGCATCTTCCTCACCCAATGAGCTGAATTCACTCAACCATGAATTTCTCAGTCCAATCTCAGACCTAGTACTGCTTCTACCTAACATCAAAACAAGAGGAAAATACAGCACACATCCTCTGTCAGCCAGTCATCACACAAGTCTTAGATGAGCCTGTATCATTCACCTGACTAAAATCTACCAATCATTTTGTTTATTGGCAAATTTCCATTCTTTTTAAACAAACTGGCACCATGATTTAAAAGTTGTCACCTATTCATGTCAAATTTGCATTTTTCACATGGACAAAAACTACCAATTTTACAGTAATACCAGGAACATAAATATAGCAATTCATTTCCATGCATCTACTGCAGAAATTTGATCTCATTCCAATTTAAAACAGTTCAGCATTTGGATCATTGTTAAACTATGTTCCATGGTAGTAGTCATCTTGGAATTCTGATCAGCACCAAAGCATAATTTTGTTGAAAGGCCTTCCAATGATCTTGCATGAAAATGTTCAGCTTCAACTGTTTCAATTGTTTGAAAAGAAGATTTTCAAGTGCTTTTCTCACAGGGTCCAATGTTAAGCTATGTTCCAAGATGGTAACTGCCTTAAAATTTCAATCAGCATGAAAAGGTGTTCATATCTGCACACGTTTAACTTTAACTGTCTTAGTTGTTTCCAAGAGGGAGATCTTGCAGTGCATTTCTCATACTGGGCCCTGTGTTAAATTAGATTCCACTGTGGATGCCATCTTTGTTATTTCCGACAATGGTGGCTGCTTGGATGGATGGATAGTGTTCTGATGAAGAAGATACCATAGGGTCCTATTTTAAACTAATTTCCACACTGGCAGCAATCTCAGACTGAAGTCAGTCATCGTATACAGTTTGGAAAGGGACCAAGTCTGGCTTAAACTGCCTCAGGGTTTCAAAGAAGAAAATATTTACACATTATTTCCCATACAGTCACATGTTGAACTATGTTCTGAGGTGGCAACCATCTTTGATGGAGGGGAGAATCATACACCAAAGGACTAGTGTTCTGATGAAGAAGACTTTCAAAAACTTTCCAGTTTTCAACCAATCAGTGGCCATGGTGACTTCTTGGATGGACTTCCGGACACAATTCTAAAAGGGGACATCCCAAGGAAAATTCCTGTAAAGGTTGATTCCGCCTGGCACAGTGGTTGCCAGATGATGACAGACAACAGACACCAAGCAATGGCAGCAACTCAAATGGCTCTCAGCTAAGTGAGCAAACATGTATTAGTTGTTCACACACACTCTCTTAGTGATGTCTTCAAAAATCACCGTGGAAAAAAAATATGTGCGATGAACAAAGACCTATAATTTTTGTTATATTTTTATTTCAACAATTATCTTTACGTAATTTTCATTCTGTTTTATGATATAAATAATATGGAGTTCTCAACAGTATATATCCATAAATCAATGTTTCTAAACATTCTCCGTTCACAGATGATCATCACACATGTAGGCCATACTGCTCACAACGTGTTCAAACGTGGAAATTCTCAAATTCTCACCATTAACTATATCTTATTGGATAAAAACATTAATAATTATTATGAAATTTTTTTGTCCCTTTACTAAAACCTCATTTTTTTTTTCAAAATGACTATATCAAAATCTTTTCACACCAATTCCTTATATTTCAAATCAGTTTTGTACTGTGAACATTTACTTTTATTTAAAAAATACACATATTCAACATAAAGATTCATGCTTATAAGTACACGGATAAATAAGATACTTACATTTGCCTATAGTAAAACCTAGTTACAGTAATCCCGTTTCATTTAACAAACTCAATCAATGCCATAATTTTATGGTCCATTTTTCTGTTTTCTTAGCTAGTTCTAGTTCATTATAAAATTCCCTGACTTACCACCGAACAACTACAAAATGCCATAATACCTCGCTGGACAAAAGGTGACAGTGTAAAGAGATTTACCTTTCAATCAACAAAAACCTGGTAAACTATTCAGTGCCATAGCAATATTTATTTCGAAAACCTAGAAACTGACTAGTTTCTAAGAAAAACAAAAAATAAACAATGCCTCCTTATGCTATGGAATATACTGCAAGATACAGAAGATACTGTACCACAGTCAATACAAACTAACAAGATGCCATGAACAGGAAGTAACAACATTAAATACATACCTCCTTCATCTTCAGAATCTGACAGTAATGTTTCCTGCATGGTTTCTGGGGAAACGACCTTGTATTTGTCCTCTGCTGTTGGTATGGTTTCTGTTACCTCGGTAACACCAGCCAGCGTATCAACAACAGAGATGTAGCCCAGACGTTGTGCAATAGATAAAGCTGTTTGTCCATTCTGTCAAAAGTAAATAATTTACGGTTACATAAATGTCATATTGACCTATTCCTTGGTTAAGAAAGCAGGTCACTGACAAACAAGAATACACAGATATCTAAATCACAGTTACTGAAATAAAAAAAAATTGTACAATTAACATATGAATCGTGATTTAATAAAACATTTTTAAAAAAGTGAGAATTAAATGGGCTTTTAAAACTTAGCATGAAATAATAAAATTGAAAAATATGTAGGACATATAGAACAATTATGTCTTGATCCCCCTCCCCACCCTCAAACAATCACCACAGTACAGTAATTGATCCCCCTCCCTACCCCCAGCCATCACCACACAGTACAATAATTACAACTGTACAATTGAAATAAGAAATAGTTGTCTTGGGTCAGACTAGGGAATGGTTTTATTTCAATGTACATAACTGCACAAAAATATACTTTAGACTATAAACAAATTCATGTTTTAAAAACTTTTCTCAAAATTCATCCATATCAAATCGTTCTTTACATTAGTTTTGTCATGTTATCATGAAGGCTAATAAACCAAAGTCTTCAGCAGACTTGAGTATAGAAGTACAATAATTCTGCTGGCCTTTGAAGTTGATAAAACACCTTTAAATCATTAATTTTCAATTAAATCAAGAGTACTTTCCAGCCTCACAGAATAATTAAATAAATAATTAATGTTACTGTTTTTTTTATCACTGTCTTACCTTCATTGTATTTATATGTACACCTGCTCTTAAATACCATCAATATTAAACACGAGGCTTACCTGATCCTAAATCACCAACTGGCTATATTTACAGTAATACAGACATAAATGGAACCCAGTTTTAATTGCAACAAAAAAAATGTTTTGACCCCCAAAACATGCATGATTTCACACCATCACACATCTTTCAGACAGAACTTTAAAGGGGAATAATTCGTGTAAGAACCATTCTTCTGGGGTTCTCATTTTCAGAATTTTTAAGTTGCCCATCTTTGAACATAACTGTCCAGTCTGTTGTAAAAAAAGATTAAAAATGTTAGTTTATCGCAGTAAGGAGGATGACTATGACGAAGAGACTTTAACAGCTCAAAAAAACTACGACAAAGAATGTTTTTTATTGAAATTATACTGTCTCTGGTCTGTCATTACTGAGTCTAGGGAAATAATGGTACCATTTCCTATTTCAACCCGTGTGAAACATGTAAGATATAATCCTCTTAAGTAAGTAATACATAAACATAAATAATGTTTTATTTAAAGTTCTGAATTCCACTATAAAATTCTACAGAATGATAACATAACAATACTGGTGTATCAGGTATAAACTGTAAAATAACTTACATTGGTGACAGCATTTGGTGAGGCTTTGTTCTTCAGTAATAAGTTAACAACTTGAACATGGCCTTGTTGTGCTGCCTGATGTAGTGGTGTATATCCAAGCTATAAAGGGAGATAATTCAATAAATATTCAAACTTCAGAATTATAGTATTTTGAAAATTTTGCATTTACGAAATGTGATTCCTTTTATTGTACAACAATTGTCACACTTTTAAAAGTCTATTAGACCCTTTATGGCAACATCACTTAGCATACAAAGCATGCCTATTATAACACTATTATTGTTAAAATCATATTATCTTCATAGTTTATATGTACGGTAAACATATTGTCAAACATACAAATATAAAGACAAAAGTAATGAAATAAAATAGAGACAAAATAATTAAAGAGATTAGGAAACAAGAGCATAGCCCTTATATTAATCCACTTCCCTGTAAAATTTAGTTTGTATGCCTAGGCAACGGTGCTGTAGGAGATCTAATCAACTTTAAAGTACATAAATGCACAACATATGTCCTCTGGTTGAAAAAATTTTAAATTGCTGCCTCAGACCAATCCTTGTGCTAAACAGAATTTGAATTATATTTATCATACTTGTCTATATTATGAGAAATTATTATGCTATTTCAAAACTTATTTCCAGCAAGAAAAATTGATTAAAAGATAGATTTCTATATTAAATCAAATTTTAAAACACAGTACTAACCTTAGTTGTAGCACTGACAGACGCTTCATGATCCAAGAGGAAGCGAACCATGTTAATTTGTCCAAAATGACAAGCAGTGTGTAAAGGGGTGTACCCAGCCTATAAAAGAAAAGAAAATTATAATTAAAACATTTTAAACTCCAATATAGTTCTCCATCAGTAACAATTTCAGGAGCTGTTGATAAGGGATTTGTTTACAAAGTTGATACATGACCATATAATCCAACTATGAAATGATATAACCTCATCTATAGCAAAAATAAACTGTTCAGATGCAGTTTTCACTGTGGATTAAAATATCATAACTAAATGTATTAAGATCATTGGCCTTTTTTCACAGAATCCACCACAGATATTAGAGATCATATACCTGTTTTTAGTAGAAATGTCTGAAAGTATATTTGCAAGACTTCAATGACATATGGTTCTAGAACTAAAATGAAGATGCAAATGAAATTATTTAGCCTCTGATGAAATGACACAATTCAGCATTAATGGCAATTCACCTTGGTTTATACAGTTTTTTATGTTAAACATGCTATCACAAATCAAATCTCCTATGACGACTTGATACCTGTTATGTCATACTCTTACAAATAAACATATTAAAGGTAGTACTCGCCTTTGTTTGTGGGTCAATTTCAGATCCATATTTAACTAATACTTCAGCCACATTTACTTTATCTTCTTGAGCTGCAAGATGCATCGGTGTCAATCCATTCTGTAAACAGATAACAAGTGGAAATTAAACAATATAAAAGCCCGATAAGTGTCCATACAGAACTGGACATACTGATGAAAGCAATAATGGTGTAAATGTTTAGATTGCTTGGTTTGCTTCATGAGAATCATGCACATGCAAAATTTCATTTCTCTAATTCTTTGTAAAGGTTCACATTTCCTGACCTGTCTGTTATTTTCTGGAGGATGTCATACAACAGTACCTTCAATCCATGTTAAAAACTAAAATTCAGTTGATTTTTTATGTATATTCATGAAAAATGGCATCATTTAATTTCGAGACTTCAAAGATTTAGAATTTGAAGATTTAATAATGTCAGCAGGAGAAATCAACCAACAACAATTTAAGATTCTATGTTTAAGCATTAAAACTTAAAGCTTTACTTTTGTTATTAAATTTTAACTTACATGAGCTTTAAGTTCAACATTAGATATTAACTTACATGTACTTTAGCTTCATTTTTAGATTTTAACTTACATGAACTTTAACTCTAACATAACATATAAACTTATATGGGCTTTAGTTTCATTATTAGACTTTAACTTACATGAGCTTTAGCTTCAGTATTAGATTTTAACTTACATGAGCTTTAGCTCCAACATTAGATATTAACTTACATGAGCTTTAGATCATTTTTAGATTTTAACTTACATGAGCTTTAGCTCCAACATTAGATTTGTGCTCTAATAGTAGAGATACCATATCTGTGTGACCTTCCTGTGCTGCTAAGTGAAGTGGTGTAAATCCATTCTGTAAAATAAATTAATAAATACATTTCTTACTTTCTCAGTCACAAAACCATTTGGCTGATGGGTTGTAGTTAACATCACTTTCAACACATTTTCAGCTTTATTTTGGTGATCATGTTTTATGGTGGTGGAAGCTGCAGTACCAGCAGAGAACCACTGACCTTCCAATGACCTTCAACAAGTACCTGGTAAACTTTATCACATAAGGTTTGAGTCAGATGCATCTTTGTATTTACAACTGCCCAAAGTTAGATACAAACTGCATGTGAGAGACAACAAGACCACAGAAATATATAGCTACCTAAACAATTCAAACAACTTCAATAGTAGAGCTGACAGATTCACTTTCACAGACCATACAAAGGGGCAGGTATGGCAAGAACCATAAATTTATAACTGACTGGAACAAACCTATTTCCAAGTAATATTAAGATATATTAAAATATAAATTTTTAGACACACTTTATGCCACTGTTGCAAAATGACAAATGATATTAAAAATGTCCAGCCAGCTGAATTGTTTAGAGTCTGGCAACTTGATTTTTATTTCAATTTTCCAACAGACTATTGTATACCTTAGACTCAGCATTTGGATCAGCTCCAAATTCTAGCAGTGTTGTAGCAATATCCATCTGGTTCTTCTTTGCAGCAATGTGGAGTGGGGTATAGCCATTCTGAAATGTAATAAAACAGTCAATTAACAGACACAAATGCCTTAGAAATCGTCACAGAAACCTATCATTATTCAATGAATTAGTCTATTCTACAATGATTCTTAAATTCAGAGAGAAAACAGCCTCAATCTACACAGCACCTTACAGCAGTAAGCATAAATAAATTACTTAATTCAGCATGACGAAGACTGTGGACACAATAACTTGTGACATTCTCCTAAAGAAGTGTCAGTCTATGTTTTCCTTTGTGTTATCTCCCCTATCATACATACATACCTTCGCAGTACAGTGTGGTGATGCCTTGTGATCTAACAAAAGAAACGCCACATTGACATGATTGTAATGTGTAGCTACATGTAACGGTGTCAGTCCATTCTTTCCTTGGACATCAGGATTAGCTCCCTTTTGTAGAAGTAGACTGGCCACTTTGATGTTTCCATATTTGGCAGCAATATGAAGAGGAGTAAATCCTTTCTGTAAATGAAAAAAATACATGTCTATATAGTCAAACAAAAATTCATTAAAATTACACAAAAATAATACAGGAACAGCTTCATCAACTTCAAGCCAGCTGTTTTATAGGAACTTGTGTAGAGTAAAACATCAGTGCAAATAATTGCAATTAAGACTAAAGCTTTTCTATTTCTTTGTTATTGCCAGTCATCATTACAATCATTATTTACATGCAATTTGATATTCCTGTGAAAGACCACAGAGACTGGATTAGCAGTCTAAAGCAAAAAAAGAATTCTTGGTTTGGAATATTTAATTACATAGTAATTTATAATGAGTGCCTATTATATGAAATAAATTCTGGACAAGTTTTAACTGTTACAAATCTATGAAGGTCACAGAAAGTAACATTTAATTCTTTGTATGGTGATTTGTTTTTCCACTGGAGTTATCCTTCTTTGCTTGTGTGCTCAAGACTTAACTTTTACCTGAAATTTTGTGTAAAAGGTAGAAATAATAAAAATAATCTAGAATTTATTTCAGATATACTGCAAAAAATGAAATTCAAATCTCTTCCTAGTACATACTACATATATAAAACTGCAAGACATTCAAAAACATAAAAAGTTCCAAGATAGTGTGACACTGAACAAAATCTGAGAGTTCACCTTGGTTGTAAGGGCATGTGAGGCTCCATTATCTAACAGTATACAGGCTACCTCCTCATTACCTACCTTGGTTGTAAGGGCATGTGAGGCTCCATTATCTAACAGGACAGAGGCTACCTCCTCATTACCCTCCTTGGCTGCAATATGTAATGGTGTGTATAGGTCCTTGGTAACAGCGTCAGAATTAGCTCCATGTTGTAACAGAAGTGTCACGTTATCTACGTTACCCAGTCTAGCAGCAATATGTAGAGGAGTTTGTTGTTCCTGGAAAAATTAATGATTTTCTATTAATAAACATTTGTCATATTGTCAAAATGATAATATAGAGAGGTGTTGATTGTTCCCGAAAACATTGAAGAACACATTTTTCAGATATCATCTTTGTTATGTGGTGGAGTGGTGACATGTAGAGAAGTGTTATCCATGGTGACATACAAATGTTGCTATATGATTAAATGTCACATTGTCTACATTACCAAGTGTAGCAGCTAAACAGAGAGCAGTTATATGTTCCTAGAAAGAAATACAAAAAATTTACATCAATAGCGATGTCAGATTATTTATGTCACCTATGATACCATTCTAGCAACATGTAGAAGCCTTCCTGGAAAAAAATCAAACATTCTTAACAATGACTGAATGTGTTTGAAGTTCCTAGACATAAACATCTTCAAAAATGTTAACTAAATGATCTGCACTATGGATGTCATGATCTTATAAAAAGTACTAATATTCCATAACCAAATGGAATGGTTTCTGATTCAATACCGCATACAGTGATTAAAACAAACCAAATATCTGATCTCTGTTCTCTGTTTTGGATTTTTGTCTGACAGTTGCTCGGTAATAATGATAAAAATAAAAAATATAAGCTTGTTAATCTGAATAAATAAATTTGTTAATCTGAATAAATAAATTAACTGATCTTTTCTGGTCAACCCTGGTATATAGTAGTATTACATCTGATAAAAATATAAGACTCCAGAATAAAGTTTTTTAAATGTATATATATGTTACTTGGTTATAATATCTTATTGTTATTTTTGATAAATTAATTGAATAAATTCATAGAAATTCATTACAGATTACACTAAACTTGGTTAGGGAAGTTCTCAACAGAATCTTGTCAGTGGAAATACCACAGAATTATCTAAACAACTTGATGGAATATTATGTTATCCTGGACATGTGACCATTTTACAGTTCAAAAAACTCAAAGGCTACAAGAATAGGTTACAGGGGAACTATGCTTTATTTCAATAGTGTTATCACATTTGTCTCGTCATATTTCAGTCAGGTCTGTTGACTGTAGAATTATATCACAGCAGTATGACATCATAATGTTTAAATAAAACCTATAAACTTCCTGCAACAACAACCTCAATTAAGATGTGATACAAATATATATATTATATAGATGGCAATGAAAGATCACGATTTCCAAGTGAAAAAACTCAATATTTCACTGTGGTGACGTCACAATACAAAAAATCATTGCACAGCTTATAATGGAAAATGTAGTACGTTTCAAATTCAGTCTGAAATTACTCAGTAATATTCAAGAAGATCTGAATAATAAAAAGAGTAACTAACTCAGGATTTTAATTATCAAAAATATTCCTCTTATGACCGAACATCACAAAAACGTTGTGCGGTCACTTAATGAATATTTTCCAATAATCAAAATCCCGGATTAGTTAAACTATAATTCTGCCATTTTTGCTAGGGGTGTAACACTATACTGAATGAATCAAATTACTTCTTCATGTTCTTATTTCAATGTTCTGTATGATACTGGCCCTGAAGGCCAATGACAGAATTCATTCAAGAGACCTATACATGATATGATTGTTCTAAACAATATGTATTACAATATGCATTATGAATGTTCCAAAACATTGCAGTATCTATCTCTCTTCTTTCTCATATATCAATAATCCAAGTCAGCTTAGTTATACTAAATACATACTGTTAAATATCACCTGCTAAAGGAAATATGAAACTTGCCAGGTTGTTCACTAGCTCCAAACTGCCAAGCAATGCCTCCTATTTCATGTGATAGCTGACATTTAACAATATCAATACATGTACAATGAAAGCTAGATAATGTATGCTTGTCTTCAGTCGAAATATACATGTTTTTCACCAATGTGCAGGACTGTAACCATGGTAACGGACATAACTTTCAGCAGTTATTCTGTAGGTTTCAGTTACCATTAAACCAGGTCCCCAAAACACTTCACAGCATAATTTTACCAAGCATAGGCCTTATATACTGAACACTGACATGGATTTGTGTACGAAGGCATTATACAAATTCAAGTATTTTGAATGGGCATGGCTGAGGAGATGATGTATAATTCAAGCATGGCCTGACAGGTTTTTATGATGGGAGCAGGACTAATGGAGGTGTTGACAAATACATGAAGCATTCACAGTACATAAGTGTTGGCCAAGAAAAGGTCAAGGACAGAGTCTAAAATTTGGTTAAATCTGTTGACTAACATGTGTAACAGGAAGATAGAAAATACATGTTTTAAGTTACTGTATACCTCTTGTTCTACACGATAATTCTGAAAATAATGTAATTGATATGTCAATATGAGATGAAAAAATGAACAAGACAATGAAACAAACATAACCGATTTATCACATTATAAAATTTACATGGCGCATTAGGAAAATATCCCTTGTGACTTTCCATAACAAAAATCAATATCATTTTATAGCATTACTGTGTAACGATCATGCAACAGTGTCATTTAAAATATCTAGGTACATAAGAAAATTAGATGTAATATCAATGATGGATTCTGGCTTCCTGTTGCATAATACATAATACAGACATCAATTACTAAAATGGAGTGTTGTCTGATACAGATGTGAACATAGGGGAACATAAATCTATAACTTCTAACATGAATGATTGTAATAAAACTCCCAGCCTGATCAATATTCAATATACCCCCGGTAATCTATTGCTCATACTTTATACTGCAAGTCATGCATGTACTGCAGAAGTGGAATACTAATAAACCGATGGAGCAGTCGCAAACGACATCTAATCCCCTCGCCCGTTAATTTAGATTAAGAAATTCGCTAGAAATTTTGGGAAATATTTTTTTTGTTGATACATAT
>JAOXYJ010782523.1:0-22871 GCA_028566555.1 Lithophaga nigra | reverse complement strand
TTATTATTGAACACCAGTCTCTTTCGAATACAGAAAAAGTTCCTCGATGGAAACTAGAAAAAGCAGATTGGACCTTACTTTAGCATCTTTATACTGAAGATGTTTGACAATGGGGTACCTGTAAAGTGAGAAAAGAAAATGAAACGAAAAGAAAAGAAAAGAAATCAAGAGAAAAGAAAAGAAATTAAGAGAAAAGAAAAGAAATTTATCAAAACGAAAAGAAAAGAAAAGAAATAAACTAAAGAGAAAAGAAAAGAAAAAAAAATCAGAGAAAAGAAAAGAAATACAAGAACAATGAAAAGAAAAAAAATGTTAGGAAAAAAAATTGATAGAAATTAGAATCAATATCAATATAATCAATTACTACTTTTACAGAATTAATGATGCGAAGAAGCATGTCCACATTATTAATTCTTAATACCAGTCATTTCTTATTTTTAATGGCAGGAGGGCGACCTACACTATCTCTCATGGACATATTACTGGTAGTAATAAATGATATGTTTCATTCCCTACACACACTGTTTTATTGGCTTTATCTTAATTCTTATCTTGAGGAACAACTCCACGTGCAGATTATAACAATGATTAAGAAATATTGTGTATTACCTAAACATTTTAATGATGTGTGGAAAAGGGAGGAGGCGGAGACTATCATTAAAAACAAAAGTGTGGATACACTAAGATGTCTCGCCTGAATATACAGCTTTGATCGAATATGAAAAAAAAACAAGTTTGTCAGATAGAAAATTAAACTAAACAGTAATTTATCAAAAATCTACCTTAGATATTGCTCAAATCATTCACTAATCATGACACTGCCATTGAAGTCACCTAACAATGTCATGTTCACAAGTACATCTTAATATATGTAGGAATCAATAAGCCAAATATCAATGACAAACCACACACCCTTTCTGAAAACCAGAAAAAACTAAAGCATGGTCACTGGACCATGGGAGTGAGGTCAAGGTCACTTGACACTGTCAGACTGACATGTACACCTTAATATGAATCAATATACCAAATATTAATGACCAACCATGCGCAGTAACTGAGATACAGACCCAATCAGAAAAAACTTAACGTGGTCACTAGACTATGAAATTGAGGTCAAGGCCGCATGGCATATGACTGGCAGGTACAGAATGACAAATGCAAGGGAGATGTTGCATGGATATTAACTATTAACCCCTTCCCCTAATCCCGGCTGCGTGATAAGACAGACTTCAATATAAGGCACAGACAATTTGATTTTCAGAGGGATGGGATTTGTATGTACAGGAAGTTTTTGGCCAGATTTTTGGTATATATAGTACATATAAAAAATTCTTTTGATTTTTTTCCCATGACCATTTTGAGGGAAATAATGCTTTTCATTCAGGATGATGATACAAAAATAATTATTAAATCCTCCCCCCTTTTTTTCCTTCCCAAATCAAATGACCCGTGCCTAATGGCTTTCTCTGTATCACCGAAAAATTATAAGTCAAGGATTTTGATTGATTAAAACATTTGCTAAATTCTTTCAGAAGTACAACAATTCAGTATCTAAAGTCAGGGAATTTCACAACCTACTTTTATGGAAACGATGTAAAGCTGGCAAATTTAAATGCATCTGCTTAAACTTAATCATAAGGAATATCGTCAAAACATGATTGTAAATTCTTTGAATATGTTTTTTTTTTTTGTACACATATTGACTTTCTTGTAAATAACCTATTTATTAACTAAATATTATTAATATATTAACTATTTCCCTACTTCCTTTCGATACAGATTTTTACATTGACATTTGCACCCCATGTTTAACTTGATTTCAATGATGTTTTGCTCTAGTTACTGATGTGGAAGTTGGGGAGACTTGGGTTTCATTATCAGTGTTTCGGGTTTTGAACTAGCAGACAGATCAAACGAGTACTCTTTCGAGGTCGGCACATCAAGATGTATAACTTGTTATTTAACTTGTTTTCCGAATTGGTTCTAAGTCCATTTCAACTATTTCTTAAATTATACCCCCACTCGTAGAGTGGGTGGTATATTGCATTCACTTTGTCCGTCCGTCCGTCCGAAAAATTTGTGTCGCGCTTTTATCAGCTTGTGTTCATAGGAATTATTTGATATTTAGATTTATCTTGAGGAGTAATGTGTCTTCCTTTTTCAGGTCTGTCGACCATCTACTTCCTGTTTGCCGATACTTTGAAATTTTTCAATACCTGTTTATTACATGAACATTTCCTCAGCTTTTCTTCACAGGAATGATTTGATATTTGGTCTGAAGCTTTATCTTGGGGAGTTGTACCGTGTCTCCCCTTTTCATGTCTGTCGACCGTCTACTTCCTGTTTGCCGATACTTTGAAATTTTTCAATACCTGATTATTACATGAAAATTTCTGTCACAATTTCCTCAGCTTTTCTTCATAGGAATGATTTGATATTTGGTCTGAAGCTTTATCTTGGGGGTTGTACTGTGTCTCCCCTTTTCAGGTCTGTCGACCATCTACTTCCTGTTTACCGATACTTTGAAATTTTTCAATACCTGATTATTACATGAAAATTTCTGTCACAATTTTCTCAGCATTTGTTCATAGGAATGATTTGATATTTAGTCTGCAGCTTTATCTTTGGGAGTTGTACCATGTCTCCCCTTTTCAGGCCTGTCGACCATATTATCTACTTCCTGTTTTCCGATACTTTGAAATTTTTCAATACCTGATTATTACATGAAAATTTCTGTTACAATTTTCTCAGCTTGTCTTCATAGGAATGATGGGGAGTTGTAACGTGTCTCCCCTTTTCAGGTCGTCGACCATCTACTTCCTGTTTGCCGATACTTTGTAATTTTTCAATTCTTATTATACTGGCACATTTAGTCTGTGATTAGAACGAGTGGGGGAATACTTAGCACGACTCCGCGTGCAACAAGTTTTGTTTTAACGGTGTTTTGTCACACCACTGTCAGGGGTTAAATTGAGCACTCGCTAAGCAGTTAAATCGGTTTAGCCCCGCCACATTTTATGCGCCTGTCCCATGCCAGGAACGTGTAGTCCATTGGTTGTCGTTTTTATACGACCGCAAAAATTTTGCGGTCGTATTATGGTATGATGCTGTCGGCATCGTCGGCGTCGTTGGCGTTGGCGTCTGTGGACAGGTAGGTTTCCGGACGATAACTTTTGTTCCAGTGAATAGATTCTTTTGATATTTTGTAACATTGATCCTTGATACTAAATAAAGGTTGGTATTGATTTTGGGGGTTCTAGCTGCTACCGTTTATGGGGGTGGGGCCAAAAGTTTTTTTTCAAATTTTTCAATTATTTTTTTCATTTTACATCCGATTTTGATGGGGTTTCTTTTACTGAATTCCCTGCTGAAAATTATATTGAATGGACCCCTTGCGTATGACTCTATCTATTATCGTTTTTGAGTTATAAGGGGGACAAAAATGGCCACGCCCAAAATTTTGAAACTTTTTTATTATACGTCCGATTTTGATGGGGTTTTTTGCAAAAGATTCCTTGTAAAAAATGCAATAAAACTTACCCCTAGCGTTTTTCTATATATTTTACTGTTTTTGAGATGAAAGGGGCCAAAGGGGCCAAATCGCTATTTTTCAAGGGTACATAAATCTTTTATTTTTTATCCGATTTTGATGGGATTTTTTTCATTGGATTCCTCTCAGTGAGAGCTTTCAGTAGTATGTCAACAGATTTTTTCTATCTCTTACCGTTTTCAAGATATAAGGGTCAAAGGGGACTAAAAACCCAATTTTCGTGGGTTCATAAAATGTTCATTTTTCATCCGATTTCAATGGGATTTTTTCATTGGATACCTCTCAACGAGAGCTTTCAGAATTGTTCAGCCGATGTTTTCTTTCTCTTACGGTTTTCGAGATAAAAGGGGTCGAAAGGGCCAAAAATGCCATTTTCGGGGATACATAAAATGTTCATTTTTCATCTGATTTCGAAGGGATTTTTTTCATTGAAATCCTCTCAATGAGAGCTTTCAGAAGCCCTTTTTTTCTATCTATTTCCTTTTTCTGGATAAAAGGTGTGGAATGGGCCAAAAACGCCATACGGTGTCAAACAAATTATTGTGTCAAACATATTACTGTGTCAGATACATTATTGTGTCAAGCAATTACTAGAAACAAATTTATTTGTAGTGTTCTGTTTTCAACATGCTGCGGTCGTATCATGCTGCGCTTGCGAAGCCCCTCAGTTTACTTTTTAATTGTTATTCATTTTTTTGTTTTTTACAATATATTAGGTAAATTGATCAATTGTAAATAATTTTATATTTTGTATTTTCGGGGTCTTGTACTCCTTACCCTGGTCCATTGTTGAAGGTCGTAAGGTGACCTGCATCTATCTTTCATCTATAGCGGATGGTCGTCTCATGAAAAATCAAATCATATCTCCCATTTTCATATTAGTGTTTTCCATACATTCAGAATGAAATTACCTTTTTTGACGGATTTTTGTACTTGATAGGTCGTATTTTAGCAGTTTTGGTCCAGAAATCTTCAAACCTTGCTTTTGTAGAAGTCTAACCAGTAATCATTAGTGCAAAAAAATAATAATTCAATATGCCTGAAAATATCTGAGTAGAACAACATTTTACACATTTCCCATAAAGTACAATGATAAACTATACGCACATGCGAACAGCAAATACTAGTAACATTTGTAGAAGTCTATCTTGAATGACCTTTTGTTTGCTTTAATTTGTTTTCACCTTTGACCTCCAAGCATGTTTAAGGTTCTTGTTCGCCCCTGTAGAAGACTGTACAGTCGAAAATTTGGGCATTTTTACCTTTTATTCGTAGTTTAGCCTACATTTGTTTGTTCAGATATTTTTACTTTTTATCGGTTTTCCCGTTTTAGCAGTTGACCATATGAATTTCTTTTTAGTTCTGTATTTTGTGTTTACAACTACCTCGCAACATCTATTTTTGTTTCATGTTTAAGGAGGGTTAAGATTCAGCAAAACTAGTTTAACCCCATCAAATGCTTCATGTGCCTACGCCAGTCAGGTCGAGGTAATTTGTAAATTTTGTTGTTTCACGCAGTTTTTTTTTGTAAAAGTTTTTTTTTCATTTGTATGATTTTCGAATACATGTTTGTTGTTTGGGACATTCTAAAGCTTGTCACAATAATTTAGATTCCACCCTTGTCGAAGGCCTTGTGAGGACATCTACTTTCTTAACTGAGTTTCGTCTAGTGGACGGAATATGCATTTATAAATGTCATATCTACTCTTTTTCATATCGGTTGATCATTCATGCAAAAAAAAAAAATTACTTCGTCTAATAGTATCTGATGAGAACATTGTACAAATTCCCATTGGGTCCAATGTTAAACTATATACTTTCCTGTGGTGGCTTTCTCCTTTTTGTTTTAGATCAGCTTAAAATTGAGTAAAGATCCATCAAATGATTATTAGTGCAAAAAAAGTCCAACCAGCTTAATAGATTTTCGAGAAGAAGACATTTGTACCAATTTCCAATAGCTATATATGGGGTCAAATATAAATTATGTCCGACAAGAAAACTTGTAGAGGTCCATCTAATTATCTGTTTGATTAATTGCCTTAGGAGAAGCTTCGTATGAATTCAACTGGGGTCCAATGTTAAACTTTGTTCAGTTGTTGAGGTCACCTTGTTCTGATCGATAAAAACATAACTTTTGAAAAGGTCAATCCAATGATCATCCGTGCAAAAGATCATTTTGAATTACCTAGTAGTTTGTGACAAGAGCTTAAATGTTAGGCAAATCAGAATGCTTCATCTACCTTAGCTCCCATGTTTAATTGCCAATCGGCAGCAAATTATATAGTTTGTTTAGATATTACTCAAATGATCATCCCTGCCAAGTTTCATATTATTTGTCCTTGTTATTTTTGACAAGTAATATTAGGGAGAATGTGAAATGTGGACAGATGAACACAGAGCAAGTAAAGAAAAAGGCTACCCTGTTGCCTTTTACATGTAAATCACTCAATGACACTAGCTGGCATTTTCTTATGGCCATTCCTAATTTGAATTTCTTTTGTTAATGAATAAATGACACACATTAAGAAATCAAAGATTTATTACACTTGTAAATGGTGAAAACATTGAAAAAATATGTACAGAACAAATTCTCATCATAATATATAAAAACCTTTTAAAATGAAAAAGAATTTGAAAAAAACAAGTGACAATGATTTTCTCAATTTATGATGTTTAATTTTAGAAAAATACTTTTTGTACTACATTGTACATTGTACAATGTCACATTTTTTTCCAAAGTGGAAATACATAGGTTATTAAGGTCAATAATGCTTTTCATAAATTTATAAAATGTTGCTTAAAATATTCTAATTGTAAACAATAAGTTAAATTTATATTGTGTAAAACAGTTCAATGCAGTGCTCACAATAAAGAACATTTTAAAGATTTTTTTTTGTTCAAAACAGAAAAAATAGTATTACTGACGTTAGTAGATCAAGTCTAGTACTAAAACATCTATATTTATATCTATTTACAATCAAAATCAACTAGAACTTAAAATTTCTCTTTTTGAAAGCTTAACTCTCAATGTTTTAATACAGTATTATAAATGTTTGAAATTTAAATGAAACCCCCCTTTTAAAAAAAGCGATTTACTAATGATTCGAAAAAAAAACTGCATGCTTAGACAACAAGCTCCAAATTAATTTCGAACTGAAAGTCTCGATCTAAATATGCCTTTGATGTCGCTTTAAAGTCGAAAGGGATACTCTACTATGTTTTAACAAAACCAATAGAACGATTGAAGATAACGCATGAATTGAAACTCGGTTAATTGATACATATGCAGATATGGAACACACTATGTTTGTCTCAATTGTCTCTTCATACTGCCTATATTTTTATCCCCATTTGCAGTAATTTATTTTCAACTTCTTCTGGAATCAAGTCCTTTGTTTCTCTGGCCGCTTTCAATTTGTCTTTCTTGTAATCGGGAAACTTGTGTGTTAGGCACGAGTTTTTTAAATGTAAATATGCAAATTGGCGCTTTGACTTTGTTTCACCCTGAACTTTATATTCCCGTTCACACAGATGCCTGACAATCAGAGTATTTTGCTCCTTTTCTTTGCAAAACTTCATTCTGCAGCCATAACACACTAAGGCCTTTGTCTGAAACAAATATATCAGTTCAAAGTCATTTTCATTTTCCATGTTATCTAAGGCCATAAGAGTGTCTGCTGACGTGTCTTGAAGTAATGGCACTCTATCCACCAGAATATTTGGTGCCTCAACATTTAGCGGGGTCCTTCCACCTTTCCTTGGTTTACGTATTTTTTGTTTGGTACCAGACTTGACTCCGTCCATAACTAGATTTGTCAAGTTTACGGTCATTTTGATGGTTTTCCTCCAATTCATGAACTGTTCTAATTTGCCTCCCTGATCTGCCACTGCAATTGTATGTGAACATATCTTCATGGAATTGTATAAAGTACAGTCACAAAGATGCTTGTCATTTTGTCGTGTCGTTATAAGATGTGGTGGGGCTCTTTTGTCATTTACTGAATCTTGGACATAGAAACCATCATATCCCGGGGCTTTTACTATTGCTCCTGGCATTCGCAATAACTCGTCTGCTTGGTCCCAAACATCTTTGATCAGATCAGGAGAAACTGACAGCAAACGAAAATCAGCTGCATCAAATGGAATAGATATTCCTCTATTATTTGGCTTGTCACAAGAGTTCTCATCATCTTTGGCGTTTGTTGGTTTGTTGTGTGTAGATGAAGTTATACGGCTAGAATTGACGTAATTAAACTTCCAAAACTTCTCCAGTTCTTTCCTTCGCTCCTCCGTTGTCATAGAATTCCAGATATGTCGTTCTTTTCTAAGATGAGCAAAGTTGGAACTGAGTTCATACGGGCCATTACCGTATATACTCATCTCTAATTCCTGTTGTTGGGCCCTCACATATTCCTCAAGTTTTCTGTTAACAACAGGCATACTCAAATTTCCTGACCTTCCAAGCCAATCTTTTGCGTTGTCATTAATGCTTTCGTTTCTATTGTTGGAAAAATGCCCGGAAATGTGTGCTAACTGCGTTACTTCCTGTATAATGTGCTTCTTAAACATGTCTGCCTGGAATTTTATAAACCATGAGTGGTATTCCGGTACTAAGCAATCCCAGGTGGACTTTAAATCTCGTATTTTTTTGTCAAACTCTGCTTTAGAGGTGGAATCTATCAAGCCATTCTCATACACTTGTCCGGTCCTTTTGCCAAATATGTCAGCACTTATGTGCTTAATGCATGCATCTCTAGCACGAAAACCAGTCTTCAATTTTGCTTCTATGTTTTCTTTTTTGTGATTGCTGCACAATAGGTTTTGGGCATCTTGAAAACAAATTATCGATGCATTCATCAAAGCCTCATCTCCATCATGACCAATTGCTTGTATGGTTGACAAATTTGGATTCATTCTTCGTAATGCGCTGAAAAATCCAACAAAATTGTTAGTGTCTCTGTCAGTATGTACAAAAGTAGGCCCCATTTCTAAAGGATGCTTGCCTCTATACTTTCCCTCCGCATGAACAACAAGTAATTGTTCAAAGCAAGTGTTCGTGACGTAAAAATTACCAACGTTGAAAGTTGAGTCCACAGAGAAAACAGAGAAACGCAATGGATGGGTACAAAATCTTTCTAAGTCATACAGTTGTTTTTCAGTTGCTAGTACATACTGTAAAGAGTTAGAGGTAATAGTCAAGTCGTGTACATAGTTGTTTTCTTTCAGTTGTGAAATCAGATGAGTGAAATCGTCTTGTCTTGAAGCAACATTTTGAGATTTTCGGACATTGTAAATTTGCTGCAAGTTTCTTGGTTCACTTGAAGCTGATGTTGAATGTAAGGGTCCACCTGCATCGTCTACTAAACTTTTATAGAATCTTCTTGGCTTCGTTGTGAGTGGCTCTTCCTTTATACTCTCAAGTACATCAGGGTCTGTCTTGTAGAACGGACGCTTTGTGTGTTTTGCATTACCATGAGGATTAATTATTATGTCGTCTTCACAGCCATCTTTGTGTATATATTGTACAACTGCGTATCTACATTTCTGGCCAGATTTGTTCACAACGGAGGAAATGATTCTTTGGAATGTAACCCCTTTTGTTTCATATGTGGCTTGGTGCTTCCCATATTGTCTTCTGATGTAATGAGTATAATCATCTTTGTTTCCAGGCAATACTTCGTTAACTTTGCCGTCGGTGAATGTGACACGATAAAATGTTCTTGGCGAACCAGTCTTCCAAACTCCGTTGTCATCAGCATACAAGGATTTTAAATCAATGGTGTGTAAATCTATGATAAATACGGAATTGTATCTGACGCTAACGGGTTTATCTTTGCAGATGAAGGCGTCATCTATTTCTCCAAAACTGAGTTGGAAGATTTTACTTGCTTTTAAACTCTTGTCTGTTCTTGAATAGATAGGCAGTTTGGTGTTCTTGTTGTGTATTCCTGGATTATTATATTCTAAGTTAGCTTGTCCTTCATTGCAATCTGTTGACATTGAGGCATTTTCTCTATATGGGGAATTTGAGTCTGAAGAAATCTCTATGGGTCTATATTTTGCTGATGGTCTGCTAAACGTTGGTAATGACAAATCCTCTTTCTCACTGTCATCTGAGCCGCTACATGGTAAAGGTCGGTACAGATTTGCTCTATCTGGATTTTGTCCTCTACAGATATCAAAGCTATTCGATACTCCTGTTGTATCTGTCGACATATAGCATTCCATATCTATTGGTTCGTCTTTTATTTTATGTTGAACTGGAGAAAGACAATGATATGAATCTGAATCTGATGACAGTGATATAACTTCATCTTCCTGCAAAACATCTGCTTCTGTACTTTCTTTTTCGACGGTTGATAGTTTCATGATTACAACCTGAAATTACAAAGATAATCCGTATAAATGAAAATCGTTTTTCGCACTTATCCAGAATCCTGTTTTAATATTAATTAGGCATATACACGTTTCCAAAGAGTCTTGTATTCATAAGATTACTTGGCTTCTGCCAGCTACGGAAATTTGACCGTAAACTGTCACTATGTAGTGTCTGAAGGTGTTTGCTGTCATAAAACAACAAAAAAGCAAACACATAAAATTACTAGTCATAAAATCCCCCCCTCCCATAAAAAGTATCAAAAATTGTGCCAAATTCATAATCTTTTTTCTTCTTTCGCTTATTTTGACATTTTCATCGGTACTATCAGAGGCCAATGCCACAAAATAAGGGTGACTGTTCATAAAAATGCAAGCTACATTCTTTAAGTGCAACCATTTTAGTATAACAACCATTTCCTGCATGTCAACTGTTAGTTTTTTCAAAATATGAATTCTAAGGGGTTCAAAATCAGGGCAATTAAGTGACCCTCCTCCTTTAGTTAGAACTTAAAACAATCGTTTCATGAGAAAAGATCTTTGAAATTCAACTCCTCTTTCTTTTTCATTTTTAGCCGGATTGTCATTTTGATCGAAGGTTTGGTCATTGGACAAAATTTGGGGTACTACAATACGTCATTAACCAGTGAACATAACACCCACTGTAAAAACTGGTGTGGCTCTAAAATGTGTAAAAAATCAAAGAATAAAGGACAAATAATAACTGATAAGCTATACAACTTCCTTTCTTGATTCACAAGATCAACTAGAGGCTCCAATGTGTCTGTTATCGCTCACCTGGCTCAAAGTTATTTAAAACTGGCTTAGCACTTTCAGACAAAATTACAAAATGTAAAATTCCCATAAGGCCCAATTTTTAACTAGGTCGAGCCATGGCTGTCATGCTGGATGGCACCCGGGTAAACAGAACACAATTTTTAAAGAGGACCAGCCAAGGACTATCCGATTAAAGTTAGGTCAAGATTCGTCAAGGGGGTTTCAGAGGAGAAGATTAAAATATAAATTCTCGCCGGACGACAGACACACAGTGATGGTAAAACCTCACATGGCCTTTTAGGCCAGGTAAGTTGGCAACTATATTTAGTAAATAGAAATGAAATTTTAAATAGAGTATTATATTTGTAGATTAAAATCGTTTCTTAGGGTCAAGTTATCATGTTTTAATTTCCGGAAAAGTTGACATAAATTTTCTAGAGCGCTAACAAGGAATTTTTGTCATTTTTCTAAGTGATTAAGGGGCATAAATCCTAAAAAATATTCAATATGGGCTCATCTTCAAACTCAATTGATATATCATGGAGTTAAAGTTACTGTATAAATTGTATCAAGATTGAATGAGAAATAAATTTGCTATAGCACTAACAAGGAATATGCACGGACGGACGGACGGGCGGACGCCCGGTATTACTATATCCCCTGCGTCCGCATTGCGGTGGGGATAAAAAAGGGATGTAAAAGGGGGGTTTATGGTTTATTAAAAAATATTTTGATGTCAAAATCCGTATCATATGCTGTATCAATTTGAGAAACCAATATCAGCCAGAGGGCGTTGGCTCGAGGGTTGATATTGGTTGAGCGTTGATACAGGATGTGATATGGATTTAACATGTATTATACAGTTTATCATATGTTTAATCAAGGGACATCTAATTTTCCTAATATAAAGTCTCCTTGTCACAAACAATATTGATTTGGGAAAATATTTTGTAAAACAAACACTCAATAAAAAAATAAATGGGCGGTGTTAGAAAAATTCTAACATGAAACGCAAAAACGTCTCCAGATTTTTTTTCAATTTTGGTGGTCCCCCTCTCCCCCCCAAAAAAAAAATCTACAACCCCTAAAAAATTTCACCCTCCCACAAAACGGTTCAGTCACCCGAAAGGATATTTTTACAAAATTACAAATAAATGGGAGAAGGGTATGACAAAGGGTATATGATAAAGGGTGAGCCATGCGATAAAGGGTATGACGTCACAATTTATGATACGGAATGAACGTCATGCACTGTATCCTATATTCAAAACATCTTTTACTAAACATATGATAGAGAATATTATATGGTTCTTTCCATATCACATCTGTATCAACACGAGACACCAATATCATCCCGAGAGCTTTAGCTCGAGGTATGATATTGGTCGAGGGTTGATACGGAATGTGATACGGAAAGAGCCATATCATATTATGTTTATCATATATTTCAACAGGGGGACTTTTTGTTCTGTCGTGACTGATGTCGATATCATCACCCCTTTATCACACCCCTTAAAATGATATTGATCATGTGACACATCTTGCAATTGTGACGTCACATAATCAATATCTTTTTAAGGGGTGTGATGAAGGCGTGATCATATCGACATCAGTCACGGCATGCAAATACAGTCCGAATTGTTCATGTCGTATTGTATATGCATATTTCCTTTATTTAGCACCAAGTATATGGTAAAAAAAATATATATATAAGGGTATATCCCCCTTTAACAAAAGCCTCAGTCACACTTGACCGTATAAAAACTTAAACGTACGTCGAACGGACAAAAAAAATCCTATCCATTGGTCTCCTCTGTTTACATGCGTTTTTCGTTTGTTCCTTATACGGCGAATGCGATATTTGTGAAAACTTTGTAAAATTCCAAAATACTAATCTTTCAAGACAACCATTGTCGGAATTGCAATCTTTCCAAATTATAATTTTTATTAAATGATTTCAAAAATACATGACTGCTAGGTAAAATTCAAAAAAAAAAATATTAGTTTAAGAGTAATTTCAGAAATTTTACCAAAGTATGAATTTCATTTTTTGAAATCTATATGTTCCAAATTATACAGATTGTTGACATGATATCATTTTTGTATGGTTTCTGGGTAACATTTAAAAAAAATAGGAGTCTGAAATAGTTATTTCAGGAATTTAAAAACTGCCGTCAAAATTAGATAAAAAATTTAAAAAAAATTATATACTCCACAAAATGGCGTGTATGGCCCCTTCGGGCCCTTTTATCACCAAAACGGTAAGAGACAGAAAAAATCGGCAGCAACAATTCTGAAAGCTCTCACTGTGAGACGTCCTATGAAAAAGACCCACCAAAATTGGATGAAAAATGAACATTTTATGTACCCCTCAAAATGGCATTGTTGGCCCTTTCGGTCCCTTTTATATCGAAAACGGGAAGAGATAAAAAAAAAACTGGCTGAAAAATTCTGAAATCTCTGATTGAGAGAAAACCAATGAAAAAAATCCAATCAGAATTGGATGCAAAATTATTATTTTATGGCCCTTTCAGTTCCTTTTTATCTCGAAAACGGTAAGAGATAGAAAAAATCGACTGGACAATTTTGAAAGCTCTCCATTGAGAGGAATCCAATGAAAAAATTCCATCAAAATTGGTTTAAAAATGAACATTTTAGGTACCTCTCGATATAGCTTTTTTGGTCCCTTCGACTCCTTTTATCTCGAAAACGTTAAGAGATAGAAAAAAATACGTTGACATACAACTGAAAGCTCTCACTGAGAGGAATCAAATGAAACAAGAGCAAAGTCGGCTCTGGATCTGCGTCGCTCGCGCTTTTTTCGATAAAAATGCAGGTGTATGGAAATTGCTGCATAATAGTATTGCAGTATTGTATGAATACTTACATTGGTGGAAAATTTTTGAACAATTAAAAGCATATAACTCCGTAACCGCAAATAAGAATTTACGAAAAAACTTAAGAGAATCAGGCATCACCAATCCCAACAACATATCTAAATTTGAGAAAAATCAGATAATCATTTTTGAGTTATTGTACGACATACAAGAAATATGCCTATTTTGAGCGAATAAAGTCCAATAACTCTGTAATGACAAATCAGAATTTCGAAAAAACGAAAGGGAACCAGGCATCATCAATCACAACAACATATCAAAATTTGAGAAAAATCGGATAAATTAAGCGTTTTTGAGTTAGTGTGCGACATACATGAAATATGCCTATTTTGAGCGAATAAAGTCTCATAACTCCTTAATGACAAATCAGAATTTTGAAAAAACGACAGGAACCAGGCATCATCAATTTCAACAACACCTCAAAATTTGAGAAAAATCGGATAAAGCGTTTTTGAGTTAGTGTGCGACATACAAGAAATATGCCTATTTTGAGCGAATAAAGTCCCATAACTCTGTAACGACAAATCAGAATTTTGAAAAATAGAAAAGGAACCAGGCATCATCAATCTCAACAACACCTCAAAATTTGAGAACAATCGGATAAAGCGTTTTTGAGTTAGTGTATGACGTGTTTCGCACGGACGGACGGACAGACGGACGGACGGACGACGGACGGACGGACGGACGACGGACAGACGGACGGACGACGGACAGACGGACGGAGTCTAGCGGCTACTAGACCTGCTTCCACCTTCGGCGACGCAGGTAAAAAAATCCCATCAAAATCGGATGAAAAATAAAAGTTTTATGTACCACCAAAAATTGCATTTTTGGCACCTTCAGCCCCTTTTTTCTCGAAAACCGTAAGAAGTATAAAAAAAACTTTAACTGCATTTTTCACTAGGAATCATTTGCAAAAAAAACCATCAAATCGGAAAAATAAAACCAATTTAAAATTTAGGGCGTGGTCATTTTCATACCCCTCATAACTCAAAAACGGTAATGGATAGAGACATACAGGATGGGTTCATCCTTTAAGATTTTTAGCAAGAAATTCATTAAAAGAAACCCCATCAAAATCGGATGAAAATTGTTGAAATATAAGAAAAATTTAGAAAAACCCCAGTTGGCCCCACTCCACAAAACGGTATGGGGTGGAACTTTAAAACTGAGGAGCTGCGCCAAGAGCGCATGATACTCCCGTCTACCAATGTAAAGTATAACTGAGGAACTGAGCCAAGAGCGCATGATATGCCCGTCTACCAATGTAAAGTATAAAAACACTCAGTAATTTCAAGAAAATCTCCTTTTATGAATAAAGTGCCAAAAATTCTAAATGTGAAACCAGAATTTAATAAAAATCAAAAGGGAGCTTATGTTTATTAATATTAACACTCTCCTATAATTTGAAGAAAATTGCTGAAACGGTTTTGGAGTTAGAGCACGAAAATTGAAAACACACACCCTTTTTATGAATAAAGTGTCAAAAATCCAAAATGAGACATCAGAATTAAATGAAAATCGAAAGGGAGCTTATGTGTATTGATATAAACACTCTCCTATAATTTCAAGAAAATTGCTGAAAAGGTTTTGGAGTTAGAGTGCGAAAACTGAAAACAGTCCCCCTTTTTTTGTAAACCTTAAAAATACTATAACTCCAAAACTGCTCGATAAAAATAGATGAAAAATTAAAGGGAGCAGTCTTACACCATTTTTAATAATTCTTTAAAGTTTCAGGAAAATTGATCAAAGCGTTTTGAAGTTATTGTACGAAGTGTTGACGACGGACGGACGGACAGACAACGGTATAGCATAATACGTCCCGTCTAAAAGACGGGCGTATAAAAACAATCCCACACCATAGCTCATACTAGATATCATTAATTCTGAAAGGGGACCATCCAAGGACCATCCCAATAAAGTTTGGTCCCAATTGGCCAAGTGGTTTCAGAGGAGAAGATTAAAATGTGAATAGTGGACGGACGGACGAACGGACGCCAAGTGATTGCTAAAACCCACATTGACTTTTAGGCCAGGTGAGCTTAAAACTGTAAAATTCCCATAGGGTCCAATGTTAAAATATGTCGAGCCATAGTGGCCATATTGGATGGCGATCGGCTAAACCTAACACAAGTTTTAAAGAAGACCACCCAAAACGATTGCACCAAAATTTGTTTAAATTTGGCCTTGTGGTTTTAGAGGAGTTGATGAAAATATGAAAAGTTTACGACGACGGACGCAAAGTGACGAGAAAAGCTCAAGTGGCCTTTTAGGCCAAGTTAGCTAAAAAGGGAAAAGTCACAACGTATGCAACAAAAACTCACTTAACCCTTTTGGGCCTCTTGTTTACGTTTGGAAATATTTCCAAACTCCCAATTTTCATGCGCATCTACACGTTATATGAAACAATCCTATAATAAAATTAAAAGCTTGAACCTAAAAATGTGGGAGGAGTTCAAGGCACAAAGAGGATATTAGAAAATTTGACCCTTTGGGGCCTTTTGTTTGCATTTGGAACAATTTCAAAATTCCGAAACTTTAATGCACATCTACATGCAATATGTAACCATTCTATAATAAAATTTAGACGCCTGCCTTCAAAAATTAGGGAAGAGTTCAAGTCACAAGAATGTGTGATGGACAGACAGACAGGGATAACAACAATATCCCCGAACTTTCATTCGATAATGAATGGATTAAGAGCAGAAGATTCCTTTTGATGTTGACGGACAGACAGACGACGGATAACGTTCTCTAAGTGATGGAAGATGCTCATATTAGCAATGGAGACCTCTGTTTTCTTATATTAATTCCATCAAGTAGAAGGTGCATCATCTCCTTGACATTTATCCCATCTCTTCTCCTTTTTATATTCTAGCTAAAGATATATACTTACTGGACTTGTTACTTCTCTTTTCTGTTCTTTGGCATCCATATTTGGAAACAGAAGAAGCTCCTATAAAACAAGAAAAAATACCACATCTAGCATTTGGTATATTGTTGTATCTTCTCGTGAAATATAGGTAGAATAGCATTTTACAGAATGAAAAATACATTTGATTAATTAGTGGTTTTATGCATAATTTCAGCTGGTTAAAATTCTGATTTCTTCAAATCCAAGCCTGATGTCTTTGTTAATATTACTCCCAGCTTTAACAAAAAAATCTAATATCTAGAATTCATATCGAAATTAATATGACCGTTTCAGAATGACATGGTGATAGAATGAGAAATGCAATTGAAGTAGAGATGGTCGATATTTCCTTACATATTTTAGAGATTTAAGTTAAAATATATAACCTAAAAGAAAACTTAGAACAGAATATGCCCGCCATAGGATAAATTCGGAAAACATGAATATGTAACATCAATGAAATTCACACACATAATACAACTCCTGGTTCTGAAGCATACAAAATTTTAAATCATTCCCATGAGTAGTTGTTATGTTTTAGCTGACGAAAGTTTTTCAGGAATACATGCACAGGAATTCCCGGCATGAACTCGCACATACGATACAATTTCTAATGTTGAAGCTGCATAACAAATTGCAAATCATTCCCATGAGTGGTTGCTGAGTTTTACCTGACGAAAATATAATAGTACGTAAGTACATACAGACAGCGTTCAATATTAATGCTAACGACGCTTATTGGGGGGGGGCATTTTAAAAAGTATATTTTGTATCCACGAAACATGCAATTCAAGTGCGCCTATGTATACATCTAAATTAAGCAGACGAACTAAGTTGTCATATTGTCATTAAAAAAATTAGAAAAACTTGACTGCATTGACAATAGACAAATTGTTGGCATTTTTAAGGGCTGGTAATAAAAACAACTGGTTTTAATTTTGCTCGTATTACAAAAAGCATATAATAAGACATGTGCATTTCCAACAATTGTCAAAATGTATTTGTGTTAAGGTGGAAATTAATAATCACCGGATGCTCCGTCCAGCTCTTTCACCTGTTTCGCATGAAGCCAGTACAAATATATGACATATTTTAGACAATGGTCATGTATATTTTTTATCCTGTGATTAAAATTTGAGTGAATCATTATTTTAATTTGTTCATCCATTATTTTACATTCTTAAAGTCGGTTGTCAATGTAACAGTCATATGATAACCATAATAAAAAGGATGAATTAGATACACCAGAGTACTGTAAAAAGTGATGATTGTTATTCTAACAATGTAAATATTACAAAAATGACTGCCTGCAATTTGAGAACAGCTGTATATAATGAATAGTTAATTGTTTAATGCCTTATTCACAGTTGTACTCATGCAGGAGCCACGTGGCAACATCCCATGCATAAAATTAAAGGTTTTGTACATACCTCCCACTCTTCAGGCTCATTTTCTATGTTTTCTTCTAACCTCTCAATATTAATCCTATAAAATAAAAACAAAAAGAAAGCTTCAATTATACTGATATTGAAATGCTTCAGTTTAATATAAAATATCTTGCTTTATTGTCGGTGACTGGTGGTCTTTTTCTCCTATTGTATTTATTTTCTGAATGACTGCTTATTCATTTACCACTTTAACTTTGACTAATAAAACTTAAAAATGTGTAATAAACCGGACAGAAACATGCAACTTACTTGTTTTTTACTAGATAACTTTAAATACTAGTAATTAGAATTTGAAAAAAGTTGTAGATTACTTTCTTGGATGTCATAGCAAATGATTTTTTTCGCAAACGGAAAAGATGTCATATGAACAAAAGCTTTTGCCTTCTTTAAATTATTTTTGCTAGCATGTTCTGCGTGAAAATCCATTAAATAACGCTAAAATCCAATAACTTACTGGCTTAAGGTCTTTGTAGTGTTTCCATTTTTCTCAGTAAAGGTCTTATCCCCCTTTTCTCCATTTTCCTCACAAAAGTTGGAGTTGTCCTCTTCAGCCATGTTTTCACAAGTTAGTTTGTAAAAGCAAAACTTATTTTGCAATGGCAAAGGATATTAAGAAAACTTGGTTTTGTATTGACATGGAATTGGAAAATTCCACTTAGTAAGGGGACATTGTGTAGTATAACCTTCTTGATTTTTACTTATAGTTCTTGGGAGAAAACCCCTAGAAAAAAATGGATTTGACTTTTAGACTGGGTGTCCTGATATCATTCTTCTGACGAGTTCTAAAATGACTTTTATGTTGTGGCAATAAAAATTTTAAACATTAAAAAGTCATCTCAATATAAACAAAAATAGTGTTGTGTGTGTACCAGAACTTTCAGGAATGCTAACTCACAGGAAGAAACAATACATTACATGGGAAAATAGTTAAACTATACAGCCATAACTGCAAATTGGGTGACTTTGTTCAAGTATTTCCTATCATACCACCAAGGATTTAATTCAAATCTGCACAATTTTATTACTAGAAATTCAGTATAGTATTTCCAATTTTGATTTGCTTTTGCTGCTTTTGAGTTTGAACAATAACTGACTATAAACATTGTTTTATTTCTGACGCGTTTATTAATATATAGTGAACTTCTAGGAATTAATTAACAATGTCAAGTCTGTTATGCAACTTCTGACCACAATTAGGCCAGACTTTTTACTTTTGGTACACAGGAGAGCATATCCTAAATTTCCCATTTTTGAAAATAAAACATAAAATTCGAAAATAAAAAGTAAATGTTTTATTTTTCCTCCAATTTAAACAAAAAATCTAATACCTAAATGAAATTTCAAGAGTTTAAATTGAAAGCATAAAATATTTTTTAATATATTTTTTTGCTGAAACCATGTGAACTGCAATGTAGATATGGTCTTCACTAGGCAAATATTGCCTTTCTCTGCCTTTGTCAACAGATGTGCATAAATATTGAAAATCAAAAAGAATGGACACAAAATTACAATCACTTAAAATATTTTTTTTATATACATTTAAGGTCTTTTAATTTTCATAAGTTTTTTTTTCATAAAAAATCAGAATATCCCCCCCTTTTTTCAGAATGAAATTGTCGTTCCCTTATTGCCTCTCAAATTGGACCCTTTGCAGGGGGTCGTCTCTGTATCATTACAAATAACCGATTATGCATTTTCTTTGTAATCACCCATTTGATTATTTCCTTACTATCAGTTTACAAGGAAAACTTCAGCATGTTCTGATTTTTTATTTGATTGGATTATACACTACATAATTTGTATGATTTTTGTCTTGCCTGTGACGAAAAGCCGAAGAAAAAGAAACGAGACATAGGTATTACTTTTCCGGCGACGGCGATGTAATATATATCTTAAGAACTATAATACCTAGGATCACCAATTTTATTGTCTTTATGGCTTTTGTCATTCTCTACCTGCCAGTCATATGCCATGCGGCCTTGACCTCAATTTCATGGTCTAGTGACGATGTTAAGTTTTTTTCTGATTGGGTCTGAATCACAGTTACTGCGCATGGTTGGTCATTAATATTTGGTATATTGATTCATATTAAGGTGTACATGTCAGTCTGACAGTGTCAAGTGACCTTGACCTCACTCCCATGGTCCAGTGACCATTCTTTAGTTTTTTCTGGTTTTCAGAAAGGGTGTGTGGCTTTTAATTGATATTTGGCTATTGTTTATCATCAGATTGAGCAATTTTTAAGCTATCATGTGACTACTAGATTTACTGGGAGATGAAAGCCTAGCCAGCAATCCAGATGACCTGATGAAGCCCTCGACCTTGGGTAGGTGTCTGGATACCTTAACAAGCAGGTCTCAAACCCGTGACAACCATGTTAATGTTAGTCTTGTGGTTACCATGACAGCCATGTTAGGCTTGTGGTTACCATGACAGTCATGTTAGGCTTGTGGTTATGATGACAGTCATGTTAGGCTTGTGGTTACCATGACAGCCATGTTAGGTTTGTGGTTACCAGTCAGTAACCTTCACTATTCGGTCATCCAGGCCCCCATACTACATTCAGAATACAGTCATACCTGTATTAAGTAGCCATCTTTGGAAAGTTGTAAAGTGGACGCTTAAGACAGGCGACCTTTTACTCAAGGTCATCCATCTTTAAAATTTTGACTAAGCACCCAGAAGGTTTATGTCAGATAGTTCAATAGAAGTGAAAATTTTTAATAAGACATATCAGCAGAATTCTGTATTATCCAACATTACACTGTTTAATAAGTCTTTAATACACATGTAATTTGCAGTTGCCAAACAATTTAGTTTATTCTGTTGTGATTGTCAGATCACATACTGTTTTGTTTTCATTGTGTCATGATTCCCATGTCTCACATCTAATGTGCCTTTATTTGAGTTGCTTTTTCAAAACACTTGAAAAGACTCTACCTTCAGAAAGTTGAAAAGTAATGTATACTTGCATTAAAGCTGTTAAAATGGCTTTTTAATTGTGATTGTTTTGGGATCCTGTTGTACGCCATTTTTGACGTTTATTTTTGAGGAGGGTTTTTGTCACAACAGGGGGTATGTGATTATTGATCTTCACTGTGGTGAAAACAACAAAAATTCCTTGGGCTTTATCATTGGATTTCATTGTAATTCTCCAAATTTTAATGTTAATTTATCTAAAAAGTACATGAGACACCCAGTATATCCATAAAACTTACAATATACATTGCAAATGTTTTAAGATATACCTGAACATGTCGGAATGAAAAAATATTGTTTGGGCATTAGTAATAAGGAAAAACCTAAGGCTTCACCTAGCCAGAACTGTTTATAGATAAAAATCCTTGATTCTGATTGGTCAGTACAAAATCAATATCTCTAATAATGAGGTGAAAAATCCTCCTATTCCAGGATTCTTTCAAAGAATGAAGATAATTTGAAACTTGATTCCTCTCAAAATAATAATTTTATTTTCAACTAGGAATACTTATTGGGGTGAATAATCTATTAAAATATATATGCAAAACTAACTAATTACAAACATTGTGTCACATGATTGTCAATCACATGATCGCTAAATTGAGACAGTTCATCATTTTGTGCCAAAAATGACTGGATACTGACCACGTTAGGAAGATGGCTGCTTATTTCAATTAAATTTGAATGGAAAAATACACAGGCAGGACTAGCACTGTGAAGTGACTACTTATTTGAGGTGACTGATAGGACAGGTTTGACTGCACTGGCAAAAGTAATATTTTCACGTGACATTTCAGAAAATTGACTCTAAAGGACTGGTATTAAAAATTTTTGATGTCTCTTAATGATGACCACCTGAAGATTTTTTGACCAGATAAAAGTACAGCTTGAAAGAAAATGACTAGAGAAAGATCCTGTCCATTTTTAAGTCAAATTTCTAAAAAAATAAGTCACCCAAACAATAATATATTTATGAAACAGTTAGAACAGAAGCAACAATGAATCATCTATGTCAAATTAAAGTTGGTTGTTTTTGGTTTTTTTTTTAAACAATTTAAAATTTCAGCCAATTAAAAGCTTGTGGTTCCCATGCAGGATTTTAAAATCAATTTGAATATTGTATTATTTATGAAAAAGTAGGTCAAATGGTCAAATGTTCACAGATAACAACTGACAGACATAAAATGATGGTGACAGCTAGCTTATATATTCATTGGTTTAATATGAGCTAATTGTGTTTTGTGTAAGCAAAATGTAAGCCTTCTAAACTGTGTTATGTATACTGACTTATCTGGATACATCCAACATGGCCAACATTATACTGAAATTCAAGAAGATAATAGTTTAATACATGAATATATCTTCTGATTAAATACCCCAGTTAACTCTAGTTATGTCAAACTAAAAAGGACCAGTCAAGTTACATTGACTTAACCAACAACTGATAGACATATAAATATTTGATAGACTGATTGACTGAGCAGAATTGATGCCATTCCCTAATGAAATAGCCCTGGGAAATCCTGGGATAAAAGTCCTAGAATATCCCAGGAAATCCTTGGATTTTGTACCAGGAAAAACAGGGACGGTATTCAGACCGGTCATCCCAGGAAATCCTGGCAACGACTGCAAAAATTTTGTCCTGAGAAATCCTGGGTTTTTGTGGCACTGTCAAACCAGACAGTCCTGGGAGTTACAGGGAATTCCGGCTACTTTCCTCTCACTATATTACTGGGAGGTCTTGGGATATCCTGGTACAATTTACCTAGGAAATCCTGGGACTACCAATCCTGTTATATTCACCCAGATGTTATGAAAGTCAAGAAATGACCTTGTTATTTCATATCCAAAAATAGTTCAAAATTTAAATTGCTGAACAAGTAAAATCTCTAGAAAAAAAAGCTAAACAGAAATTATACAACTTGGTCAAT